>CAOJBK011586664.1:0-11364 GCA_948294925.1 Codiaeum variegatum
TAGGGTTTTGATTTTTGCAAGTGAGCAACTCTTGCTCATCACAGCTCTTGTGAGATTCAATCTATAGGCTCCTAATGTGTCCAACCGCAAGCTACGCATTGTCTTTCTAGGGTTTCGATTTTTGCAAGTGAGCAACTCTTGCTCATCACAGCTCTTGTGAGATTCAATCTATAGGCTCCTAATGTGTCCAACCATAAGCTACACATTGTCCTTCTAGGTCTTTCACATTAATTACATCAAACCCATCAGACCAGTGAGTATGACGATTTGAACATTGAACAACTCAGGTACACATTGCTGTTCTTGCCATATAATGTATCTCATACTCATAACATCATATGTTTTACAATGACATCAAGAAAATAAGTTTAGAAATATATTTTTAAGATTCATTGCTCCAATGGAGAGCCCTGACTTAATATTAATTACTTTGGAAGATTTTTTAAGTCTCTTATGAATTAGGTCTCACTTTGCACATTATCCATTTTAAACATACATCACATGCATAATATATGTCTCATATATATCTTAATAAAATGGATAATATACACATAGGTATGATCATGGAGTTAAGGCCTCAATTTTGAGCTACAAGGAATGAGTAAGGATTTTTAGGTTATCAAATTACAAGCATTCTAATACTACATTAGTCTTCATGCTCCTACTAGGCATCTTCATGGGTTGAACCCTCTTTTACACTTGCATCTCCACATCCCATGTGTACATACATATACTTGGCATACCAATGCGAGATTACAAAGAAAAGATTTCCCTTAGGCTTAATGAATTTGAAATTCCTAAACAAGCAATTAACACTTAATTACATTCCTTTAATATAAAAAAATATTACATGCCCCACAATATCATTTGTTAAGTTGAAATTCCATGATCACCCATTCATGCTAATACAAAGACATAGCATCCATATAACACTTATATATAAGATATGTGTTTAGGTACTTCAACCTTTTGGAACCCTTCCAAAAATTTGAATATCCCATATTCATAACTTTGAGGTCCATTTATGTTCAATAGAAATATTTCTTGAAGGCTTAGAAGCAATCCCAAACACTTTGAGATTTTTTTTTTTTTTACCATTTGGCAGTGTGCTCTCACGGGCAGTGTCACGGGCCATGAGAGGCTAATGCCTCTCCAAGTCGCTTCTCACGGTCTGTCTACCTGGCTGTGAGAAGCTCACATGGACCGTGAGAAGGCTCTCATAGGCTATGTGATGCTTTCACAGGCTGTGGCAAGCAACTGTGTGACATCAAATTTCAACAAAATTCAATAATGAACTGACCAACACAACCATGGTTTTGTATAATAAATTGGGTGGCTCTGATACTACTTGAAGGGAGAATTTAATAAGCCGCACAGTGGAAGATAAATTGGAAAGGTGAATCCCGCGAAAGATTCCACATACCACTGATTATGGCCACCACATGCCATATATCAATATGTGACTAGCATCAGTATGTAAGTTGTAACAACCCATAGCTACCAATATATCAGATAACATGTCACCTCAAGTCTAAGGATTATATGCATAATCATGATCTAGATGATACAATATTGACTAGTAGGTAATGACCCATGTATCCATCATCTAATGTCAGTGTTCAGCTTACTCATCTCATGAGTGCTCATGTGTTGTCACGACATCACATGTCTGTAGCATGAGACTCACTACCTCTATACTAATAAGTATCCAATAATCATCATGGATGACAACAGAGGTGATAATCTTATGTATTAATGACATCCCTATCAATAATCCTATGACCATGAACAACCCTTAAAGCATTTATTAAAAGGGACATTTGTCACTCATATTCTCAAACTCTTTGAGAATAGATTCCCTATAGAATACTTAAGGGACATATATATGTTTGATACTAGGAATGTATTCATTTAAAGAACATATATACTAAGCCAGTTAGGTTTTCGTTTACATTCATATGCTGAGTGTACCTCTAGAACATACAATGCTAACACTCCCTCCTATGGCTCAGACGCACAGAAGTTGAGTATATGCTAAAAGAGATGCATAAAGGTGCATGTGGTATGCACATAGGGGGGAAGATGTTGGCTACTAAAGCAATCAGACAGGGTTACTTTTTTTCCCACAATGAAGGAAAATGCTATGAGAATAGTGAGGAAATGCCAAACCAATTAGAGGTTTACTAACCTCAATAAAGTACCAGCAGCAGATCAAATACCTATCTATGGTTCATGGCCCTTCACCAAATGGGGGATGGATATAGTAAAATCTTTTTCATTGATGACAGGACAAAAGAAGTTCCTCCTAGTGGCAGTAGAGTACTTCACAAAGTAGGTAAAGGCCAAAGCCTTGGCGACTATCATGACAGATAATGCGATCAAGTTTTCATGGAAAAAACATTATTTACAGGTTTGGGGTACCTCACTAGTTGGTCAGCAACATTGGCAAATAGCTCGACAATGACAAAAATGAGAGATTTTTATGAAGACCTCAACATTAGACAACATTTTTGTTTAGTCTTCCATCCTTAATCAAATAGGCATACCGAAGTCACAAATCAAATGATCCTTTAAGTTCTGAACCAAAGGTTGGAAGTCTGCAAAAAGAATTAGGTAGAAGAGTTACATCACATGCTATGGGCTTATAGAATAACCCCAAAAGAGTCCACTGGCTAGACATCCTTTAGCTCACCTTTAGCACAGAGGTTGTCTTGCCAATAGACATAGGGTCGCCTAGTGGCAGAGTCAACTTTTGTAGTGTTGAGTTGAACAAAGCATCAAGAAGAATAAACTTAGATTTGTTGGTGGAAGTGAAATAATAGGTGGAAATAAGGATAGCAACCTAAAAAATAGGGTCGCTAACTACTTCAATAGAAAAGTGCGAGGTAGGACCTTCGAGGAAGGAGACTTGGTGATGCAAAGTTTAGAAGTCACAGGGAAGAGAGAAGGAATTGGAAAGCTAGCACCAACGTGGGAAGGCCTATTCATTGTTGAACAAGTTTTAGGACTGGCGACTTATAAGTTGAGAATAACGTAGAATACTGAAGTATCACACACATGGAATGTACAACACTTAAAATTGTATTACCACTAAAAATCTAATGAAAAGAACTTCTCTCCTCAAACAATTGCATTAAATAATTTAGAAGGCACTAAGACCTCGACAAGCCGAGGCACCAAACCCAGTTTGACTAGCAAAAGATCCTCTAAGAGGGGCACTAAGACCTTGATGAGCCAAGGCAATAAGTCCAGCTTGACTGGAAAAGAACCCTTTAAAGGGGGGCACTAAGACCTTGAGAGCTGAGGCTCCAAGCCTAGCTTGACTGGCAAAAGACTCTCTAAGAGGGCTCTAAGACCTCGAAGAGCTGAGGCACCAAGCCCATCTTGACTGGTAAATGACCCTCTGAGGGGGGCACTAAGATCTTAATGAGCTGAGGCACCAAACCCAGCTATACTGGAAAAAGACCCTCTAAAAAAGGTATTAGGGCCTCGACAGGCTATATCATTGAGCCCCATCCTGGCGAATGAAGGAGCTCGTGGCGAGGGATACTTTACAAAGGTCATATAGAGGGGTAGTGATAAGCTAAGAAAGAATGAAACCATCTAAAATCCAAGAAAGTATGGCTCACACTATGAAAATTCAGCGGGAATAATAAATAAATCATCATGAATAAAGGAAAAATGAAAACTCATGCTCCTAGTGTGAAAGAAAGATTTCCAAAGACCATAAAAGTTGAAAGAATATTAAGTTGGAGACAATAATTTGTATTCATGAGAAATATTGCATGTATAAAAAGATCGTGTCGCCCATAGAATACCTTCTCAGCAAGCACTCTTTCCCTCTCCTCCATATATATATATATATGTGTGTGTGTGTGTGTGTGTGTGTGTGTGTGTGTGTGTGTGTGTGTGTGTGTGTGTGTGTGTGTGTGTGTGTGTGTGTGAAGCCTCATGAAAGTAGGAGTAATCTGAGGGGAATTCCTTGCAATCCTACCACTCAGCATTGGCTCTGAAATAGGATGTAAGCCTACACCCCTCCACCCCCCCCCTCCCCCTCAACTCTGACTTCAGCAGGAATAGATCCAACATCCCCTATATGCCCTTTGACACTCTCAGGCACAAGAGGATCTCCCTCAACCCTCTTAAGAATCTTTTCAACAACCTCAGTGTTTATCTCAGTCCCCCTTTGAATCTGCTGGGCAATATGGGAGAGCCTTGCCACGGCAGCTATAGACTCACAAGCACTGTATAAGTCCATCAGATTCCTAACTTCAGAAGGAACCACCGGATGAGCCGGATTAGTATGAAGGATTATGGAAGCATCAATCATGCCTTCATTACTTTACTCCAAGCCTTTCATCTTAGAGAGTGCTAATGTAGAATGGGAACCCATCTCCGTGGACGCCAAAGGCTCCGAGCCCTCAGTCCCCATCATAAGTTTGTATCAGCCTCACCAGCACGATCCTCCTCTGTAAATAAAGATACGAAGTTACAAGCATAAGTCAATAAATAAATATAAAACTTAAAGTGTAAGGCAAAAATTCTTATCAAGAAACACCCTCTCTTTGGCATTGAGGTGGAAGCTAGACCTCCTGGAAGAATGCTTGTAACAAATGTCCCTCCTCTCCTTCGGTGCCTTAAGATGGATAGTCTAAAGTGGAGGGACAATGAAGGCGGACCTCATCCTATGCCACTCCTTAGCCAGTTTTCAGATAACCTCGAATAGTGGAGAGGAGGAAGAGGATGGGGAAGAAGGAGACTCAAATGAAGAGGAAGAAGATGAAGAATGAGAAGAAGAAGAGGAAGAAGATGAAGAATGAGAAGAAGTGGAAGTTTCTAAGAACATACCTCTGAACAACCTCACTCGGGTCGCATCGAGAGCGCCGAATTCAGGAATACGAGGCACAGAAGGCCTCTCTATAGCAAGGAGAGGCAACGAAGGTTTCCCTGCCATAGCTCTGAAAACATCCTCAGCTGTCAGTTTGCTCCACTAAGCGAAGGTGGTGAAAGCTCTATTGGTGTGAGGCTTATCAAAATGCCTATATTAGTTCACCAAAAGGCTCCCATCACAAATAACAGTGACATACTAATAATATTGGGAAGTCACCTTGTTGAAGAACTCTAGTCAAGAACCAAAAGCTCTAAAAAATTCATCACCTAAGCATGCACCCTCACAAACTCAGGACACTCTTTCACTAATCCCCCGAGCACTTGGGACTGGACATTGAGGTAGTATTTCCTCTTTCTACCACCCTAGAAAGGAACCTCTACAACCCTTGGTTCCGCGATCGTTATTTCTTCAGGAAGAGTTGGTGTAGACATAGCTTCATTTTTTCGGGGGCCCTTACGAAGCCTTTTGGACCGCCCCTCAATAATAGGAGTTTCCTTTGCAATAACAGGAGCATCTTCTACTCATGTAGGCCCTCGCACCTCCTCCACAGTAGGTTCATCCACAGCCTTAGGATTCTCCTCCACCGCACTAGAAGACCCAACAACTGTGATACCCCTTTTTTGGGTCAGGGGAAACTCCAAGACCTCATTCCCTTTACCAACATTGTCTCTTCCCTGAACATCCTCCATGTGGCGGACTTTATCCTCAGTAACACACCCTCTGGGCCCTACCATCTCTTCATCACTACCAGGCTCAGTTGGGGATCACTTTTAGAAGCTGAGCTCAAATTTTTGACACCTTCTATAAAATTCTTCAAGTATCGATACTCTTGCACCTCCACATTTTTATTGGAGGAACTCATATAGGCTTGATAATCTTCGGTGGTGCAAAGCCGTAAGGTTCTAGTTGCAAAGCAGCAAATGGGAAGAAAGGTTTGGTTGTCGGGGATAACTATCCTCAGATTTTCCCTAGGGCAGAGCTTAGCAACCAGATCTAACAACTCTTGATGGGAAACTTTTCCCTTTTTGTCCAAAAAAGGCTTTACAGAAGCACATGATGCAGTTAATAAAATGACAATAGGGAAAGGAAGAAAGAGGAGTGAATGAAGCTTACCAAAACTTCTCCTTATATTCCAAGTGCGAGCAAATGACCTGTTAGGGCTCTTCAGAAAAGATGACTCTAATACGAAGCCCCTATTGAAAAGGCAGTGGTAGGAGGCTAGCACCCTTATACTATTCATGACAACCACGGTTAAGTTCTTTTCAAATTGTTCTACATTGGGGTAACCAAGATAAGCCCCATTGAAACCAAAGCCTATCTGCCCTTTCTTTAAAGGTTTCACAACCTTCACAAAAAAAATTTTATTTTTCCAATCATCCACTTTATTGTCCTTCACCCCAAGTAAGGTTCGATGAGGTCTCTTTTGAAAGCAATAAGTGCAAGGATAGGAAAAAGAGAAGAGGTTAAAGTAAACGTGAAATATTTTGGGACTGGGATCGAAAATCCATAAAGTGAAACACACTACTTCAAAGCAGTGTAGGTCCTCTATAGAATTAAGGGTAAGCATCATGGAGTTCTACTTTGAAGTAGTTGAAGGCCTTACAAAAAAGGGAAAAGGAAGGAACAATAGCCCCTTGACCATATGAACAAAGTACTAGACATAATCGCTACTCCCTTTAGCCGGCTCCATTCTAGTATCACTGGAGAATATTCTTTTGTCAGCGACAAGGGGTGTCACTTGGATAAACCTAGCCATGTCATTCACGTTCTCTTGAAAAACCACCAAATTTGAAACTCATGGGGTTTAATATTCTCCATCACTAGCGTTACTGTGTCCCTAACATAGGCAAGGGTATCTTGTCCCCTGATGTGCTTTTTGGGCTTATCTGTCAGGTATCCAGCCTCTGCCTCATGAGCCATGGTAGCAACCATAGAAATGACCTTTTTTCTTATTTGTTGAGAAGCCATTTGAATGATAAGAAAAAAGAAAGGGAATGGAAAACTTGAAGTAAAAAAAGACGGGAACGAGGAAAGAAACAGAAGAGCAAGAGAAAGAAGAAAACTGGAAAATGGGGTAAAAAATGAAGTGAAAGAAGAAGACAACTTATATAGGTAGACTAAACTAGACATGGCATTAAATGCTAATGATAATTGGACGGAAGTAACTGCCCAAGGTATCATTATTAATCATTAAGGCCCTCGACAACTCTGGCATGTATTAAAGATCCATTACCCACAATAAAGGCGCTGACCTCGGGGATAAGTAACCGTCCCCTTAAAGCCAGAAGAAAGGACACATCTGACAAGGAAATGTTATGTTTATAGAGAAGTACTATAGCCCTCTAAGGCTTGAGTCTTCATATTTATCCATCCAAAAATTCAAATTTCAAAATTCACGCTCAAAAGGAGGTTCACTGTGGGCTTGAGGAACTGTGCCCTTCGTACTCTTTGAGCCACAAGGCCCTCGAGTACTGATACTCGGAGGGGGATATTGATATGGGTTCGGAATATAATGTTTGGAACAACACAATCATAACCCCTTAAGACTTGACTAAGGTATTCTCGAGGGACCCCATCGGAAATGCCTCTGCATCCTCACCCCTTCGAGGTCGCCCTTCATGGGGTTTGGATTCTTGTTCAATACGGTAGCAACACTTGTCTCTGATACACCAACCTTGAGTTATGTCACTGTCCTATCACAGGATTCCTGAAGCCAACCAAAGGTCGACACTTGTTCCTAGCTACAGGGACACCCCTTGTTTATAAATAGCTCACACCTCCATCCATTAAATGTAAGAGTTAACTCTCCAATCAAAAGCTTAACACTCCTTCATCCCACTCATTTGAGCATCGTTATTGCCAAGTACTCCGTTCAACATCCCTGACTGTATTTTCTATATAGATTCAATTCTATTGCAATCAAAGAATTTATTTCATTTTTGGAGTAATTCACACCTTCGTCACTATCTATCGTTACTCCTATTAATTTTATCATCTGAATTACATTGAATTTTGAATTAAGTTATATCTCGTTTCATTATTTTATTACAGAAGCGAGATGCGGAGTTATACTCGAATGATAATCAAATTTACAAAATAGGGGAGTATATATTTACAAACATTTCTGAAAATGAGGTATTATTGTCGTCATGGTTTAGAATTAATCCAAAGGGAGGAAGAAAATTAGTGATGATTACACATGCTTTGACGTCCTATGTTAATTTAATTATTACAAACACCCAATCATCTCAATATCTACAACCGTCCGCTGTTAATATTTTATTATGACAAAAATATTTTCTTGTACCCTAATGAAAAGACAATCTCATTAATTGGACAAGAAAAATTAACTTTCATTCTTTTCTCTTGCCAAGTAAAATTAACTTTGTTGCTCAAAGCAGTTGTATTAAAAGCTATTGTACAATATTGGTGGTGGTAGATACAACAAACTGCATTTAAATATATTTTTTTTGCGTAAACAATGAGATTTGGTACCAAAATTTCTTCTTCATTTGAACCTATTTATTATTGTTATATTAGACTTTTACGTATTTGCTGAAATCATTTCAACTCATAAAATCAATAGTCAAAGTCAATTTGTTCTTTCGAATTAATTTTTCTATACATGGGGATTGCTGGTTCTCCATAGCGACCATAATTCAAAAGTTATTTAATTTTATTTTTTTAAAGAAGCTATTCAATTTTATTCTTCTTGTTAATATAAAGTACTATCTATAAGATTTGAATTATCCCACAAATTAGGAAATTTTCTTTAAAAGCAAGTTTATTAATTTTGGTGCATTGTCAATTTTTTTATACTTATTTTGTGTAGAATTTCGTGTTAAAAACCTTAAATCTAATTTAGTTATCCATCTATCGAGAATCCAACTTGCTTAATCAAATTACCGCAATTGATGCATGATCAATAATTTGACATAATAATAACAAGAAAGAAGAAAGGGCACATATAATTGGTGCATGAAAATTATATATGATTCCTAAAATTGTTAAATGAATTGTTCTTTAATACCGGTGTTTTGTTTGTTATTTCTTCTTGGAAATTTTTCACAAAGAGAAAGCAAAAAACATGCAAAAGAATTTTATTCTTAGGATGCCTATGAAGTATAGATTATATGTATGACTGTACATGCTGAGAAATTGTGACTCGGAAAGAGATTAAAATGATACAGTACTACTTATAATAACAAAGTGCAATTTTCTTTTGAAAGCTTATTATTTAAAAATTTTATAAGAATGGATGATTTTTAAAAAGTTTTATAAAATGTGGGTAAATAAAAATAAAATTTACTAAATATCTCAAAAAAAATAAAATTTACTAAAAAATAAGTTTTAATATGTGAAGTTAGTTTACAATTTTTAGTATCTATAATCTATAATAATTATTAAAGTAGAAGTCATTAAAATATTTTTTTCTCACTCAATTTTCTACCAAAAGAAGAATTCTCTCCAATAAATTTTTATTAATTATATATTATATTTCTTATTATCTCATTTTAATAAATATGATAAAAAGAATAATTTTATAGTTCATATGTCACCTCATGTAATCATATTTAAAAGGAAAAAAAAGTTAATAAATTGATAAATAAATAAGATAAAAGAAATACTTATCTAGATTTTATTCCACCTTTTATAAATTTCAATAATAATAATAAATCAAAATATATAAGAAAAAATATGGTAAATTTTAAAATTATATTTTTTAACATTTGAATTTTTTTTTAGAAATTCTTTATCTTCTTGTTCAACTAAGAAAATATTTAATAAAAAATAAATAAATTTTGATATTGATTAATAGTTTTATATTGAGTCAATAACATTTTTAAAATTATTATATAATTGATTTTGTAATATATTCATAATAATTAATTACATAACTTTTAAATTTTCATATACTAATTTGTCTAAATAGATTTTAAAATTTTTCAAAATTAAAACTTAAAACAAAGTGAGATTTTTATTGAATCAATAATATTTTTAAATTTTAATTTTAATTTTTCTTATAAAGTTTTATTAGAAATTTGTCTAATAATTAAATAAATATTATATTATAATAAAATTAAATAAATAATTCTGCTATTACAGAACAGTAACTTAGTTGCTTTTAATCCAAGAAATTTATAAATTTCAATAATAATAATAATAATAAATCAAAATATATAAGAAAAAATATGATAAATTTTAAAATTATATTTTTTTACATTTGAAATTCAAAAACTACAAATATATAGTAGTGTATAGTTTATTTGTTTATTTATTTATTATATTTTTGCCAATTAATAGATTGTGGGTACGCGCACTAACTAAACATAACCAGGCTGGAAAATAAGGTGGGTTGCATACAAAAGGTTTTTTTTTCCCCTTTTTAAGTGGTTACTTAGTATGATAAATTTGATATAGCAAATTCATGAAATTGAGAATCCATCTCCCATGTAAGATTTTAAATTCATCATTTTAAAACTCTTGAGGCATGGTGAATTTTAACAAATTATAGTCTTTGTTCAAACCAAACAAAAATAAATATTCAAATCCATATATTTTATAAAATCTATCAGTGAAATCTATCACCATTTTAAAAAAAATAGATCAAATAAGGTATTAAATAAAAAAAATATCCTTGATAGGGGATCCATAACACGGACCTAGAAATTCAATGGGCCTCGGACTATATACAAGCCCAGAGTCCAAATGGTTCTCCAGACGCGGACGAAGGATCATCTTGCGGACCATGAGAGCAATGACGGACAACGGACCTAAAGAATATTTAGCAGACGAGCCATGTCTCTATCCGGACCACTCTAGATCCAGACTAATGGAGGATCATCCGGACCAAAGGTGGTCCGAAGCAATATCAGACAAACAACCTAACTGTCCTAGTATGATAGTACGGAACCACACCCTACTACAGCACGCCCTTATTAGAGACATGTCACCCAAGCACACAAGATCAAGGAAAAGCTACTTTTAGGTACTGGCAGTAAGGGATATTCCACCTTGTTGGCTAACTACCACCTGCCACATCAGCTCATAGTACGTCCCTTCATCCAACGGTAGCCTTCCTCACTAAGAAACATTTTGGACTACTCAATTAACTCACACTACAAGAAAAAATAGCTTTTGCGACCGAAATTTCCGTCGCAAAAGCCCCTAAATCTGTTGCTAATTCTGGTTTTGAGACGGATTAGCGACGGAAAATTTCCGTCGCAAAAACCCTTGTCGCAAAAATTCTGCTACGGAAAATTTGCGTCCGTCGCAGATCCGTCGGTAATACGTCTCTAGTCCGTCGCAGATCCGTCGCAAATCCATCGCAGATCCGTCACAAAATTCAATCGCAATTTATTTTTTCCCTCGGAATTCCATCGTTAATTGATTAATAAAAATAATATTTTCCGTCGCAAAGAAAAGGGTTTAAGATTTATAAACTGAATACAAGTCAAACAATAAATGCAAAC
>CAOJBK011586720.1:0-12703 GCA_948294925.1 Codiaeum variegatum
CAAACAATTCGAAGCAAATTTCATTGGGGAAATCAAAGTTTCTAAACTCATTTTATCATCAAATTGCTAAAACTCAACAAATTTCAATAGAAAGCATCATTTCAAGCAAATTCCTCAATAGTTTCAACAAAATCCCCAAGAACAACAGTTCAAAATTTTCAAGAATTTCAATAAGAAATTACCTTTTGATCTCCTAAAGTATATTTGTGCAAAGTTTTTGTTGGTGTTTTTGGAATGAAGAAACAAGACAAAAAGAATCAATTTTGGAGATGAGAACTGGGGAAGCTTCCCCAATGAATGTCTGTTTCTACCCAGTGATCGCTATTACTCCCTCTGGCTGTGGCTTCTACTCTAGAGGTTGAGCTGTGGCTGGGGGTGGAGCGACGGCGTCGAGTGGTGGCAAGTGAGGCGAAGGTGGGATCGTGCCTCACGAGTTGCTCCCTATTGTCGTTGCGACACGCAACCCCTGTTCCTTGCTACCCATGGCTACCTCTTGCTTATGCTATTGCTCTCAAACCCGTTGTTGAGCTACAGCGGGGCAGCAAGTGGATCGTCAGCAGATGGGTCTGCTTTGTGTCGTGCTATGGTGGCCTCTGTGGCCATGCACTGCTGCTCCCCCTCTCTCACGAATCGCACGCCTGCTGCTCTCCGTTCCTGCCGTTGTGCGCTGGATAGCGGCTGCTCCAGCAGTGGTGGTCGAGCAATGGGCGGTGGTTTCTTGGAGTTTTTCGATAATTTTTTAAAAGGGGAAGAGGAAGAAGAGAATTTTTGGGGAAATTTGAAAAAAATTAGGAAATAAGGATTTTGTTTTTGGAAGGGAATTTATTTGTTTTTCAAAAATGGAAATTTTTGAGGGATTAGGAGAATTAATTGAACTTCCTTCTTTGGAATCAAAATTTGTTAGAGATTAGAATTTTGAATCTAAACCAGAGCTTGGGGAATTATTTTTTGAGATTCTAGCGGTGGTTTTATCTGGGGCACTTGTGGAATACAATTTCTAAGCCCATAAAATCCATTCTTTTAAACTTTTCTCTTGATTCAAATGGGCTTGATGATTACATTCCCACTCTTTGTGGATCTGTTTATCACCACGAGCAGTGATTTCTTGGTGATTTGGGCCATAGGCAACTTTATGTCTCACCATTGGGGAAGATTGAGGCTTTGGGATTCTTTTTCACATATTATACATGTTATAAGCTTTGGTTCAAGTTTACAACAGGTAGGGGGCATTGTTTGTGCCTAAAATAAAATTTTGGGCTTTTGAGCATAAATAAATTAAATTAAATAATAGTTAGACCAAAATACTTTATTTTTTAGATTTAATGGTCCAAAATAAATGTTAGGCCCAACTACGAACCTAAAAGATGAGTGAGTATCAGATGAATATTGGAAAATTCCATACACAAATTCTTGGGGACAAAGCAATGTAACATCTATAACTTATCATTTATGTCTTCTTCCGAGGTTGTTGGTGTTCTGTGTTTTAATTAAGGAAGTGGAATAAAATAAGTAGTAGACAATCAACAATGAGGAATCTATAAAACATCTATCATCAACAACAACAAACTCAAACAACAATAATCAACAACTTGAACAATTTACTCAAGCTCATTTTTCAATTCAAATTCACAGCTTTAACTTTAAATTTTAGCGTTTTCCTCAAACAGTGTTTTCCTTTACTCTTCTCAATTTTCAAAGCTTTCCTCAGTATTCTCTTTAGTTTATTATAATTGCCAATTTCCTTTAAATCAATACAATCATACTTTCACATTTCAATTCTAAGTTTCATTCTCAATTTACAATTCATTCTCAATTTACAATAAAAAATTAAGTGAAATCCAAACAAATTATGGTAAGGCGTTTGGGGATCCACTCTCATTTGAAAAGAAGTCAGAATTTTTACATTTAAGGAATTTCTCCTCTAGCACGCCCTTAAGTCTAAAGATAATGCAACACAAAGAACAAAAGAAAATGATTATTTAGTAATAATTATTTAAAAAACATAGTTACAAATGGAAAAAAAAACTTAAGAAAAGCATAAATAAAAGAAAATTAAATTAATATAATTAGTACCCTTTTTTTCATAGCTCAACCATTTTACAATAATAGCATTAACATACTTGCCCTTAAAAATCCAAGAGCATGAACCACATAACATCAAAGGAGATTAGATTAAAACCACAAAAGCTCAAAACCTATTACCAAAAATAGAACAGAATTATGGAATTAAATCTAAACCTCTTCCTCTTGCTTGCCTCTACCACACTATGCCAGCTTTGACAACTGTGGAGGAACCCTACCCATCTTTGGTGCCTATAAAATATATTTGTGTGTGTGTGTGTGTGAAGAAATAAGAATAAAATCTAACTTTATAGCTTCTCTTTAATATATGCAATGCACATACAGAGTCACCAAATTAGAACTAATCCTATAACTTATGCTATCCTTAAATCTCCATCAACAACATTTAATGGAATGCCATCAAATCTTAGACAAACCTAATCATCCAAAAATGAATCACATGCAATAAGAGATAAATTGATAAATTCATACCATCAATAGACTTTTTTCAGACTCTAAAATTTGAGAGTATCATTTTAAATAAAATAAGAATACAAAAAAACAAACATGAGAAATAACAAATAACAACACCAAAAGTATAATATCATGCATTGCAGATAAAAGATAGATAAAATACAAATGCAAAAGAATAAACATTTTACAATGAATGATCAAATCACTGACCAGATTAAAAACATAAATATATATGCCATAGCCTTGAATCTCAGATCACATGTGCATTAACACCTAAAAAATAAGAAAAATTTTCAAAAAAAAAGCATTAAATCAGAGTTAAGGCTAATTGATTCAATACCTTTTCACAAATACTAGAATATGGAGGAAGGAAATGCATCAGATGAGAGAAAAGAAATCTTACCTAAAGAATTTGTCAGTAAAATGGAATAGACCATAGTTTTCTGGCCCGTAAAATCAAAAAATTATAGAAAGTAATTCAAGGATAGGACCAAAGGAAATGAATAACATTAACAAACCTTCTCCAATACCTGGTATGTTCATCTTCTCCTATTTTCTAAAGAACAAAAGTGGCACAAAGAAGGGAAAAATAATAGAGAAAACTAAAGTTAAGGTTAACATAATGGTGAAAAGAATTGATTAACTAATCAATGGAATTAAACTCTTAAGATCTAAAAATTTTCAACAAATCAAAACCTGAATCACAATTCATATACATTATAACGAGCAATCACATAAGAAAATGGAGAAGCTACTAACATCGAGAGAATCTCAGAACCTGCAATCACTATAACTAAGGAAATAAAGAAAACCTAGAAGGGAAAGACTCAAAGATGATGCTATAAGTTGATAGAAGGTTGTCTCCTAACTTGTTACAATACGAATCATAAGACAGGTAAGAGATTCCATGTCTAAGAACATACAAAGCAAAGTAAAGAGGCAAATCTAAAACTTCACATCTAGTTAAAATGGAAAACAGAGATACATAATCAGAGATAAATAAATAAAAAAATCAAGAATTACATAAAAAGAGTTGGTGACATACCTTTACCAATGATGATGAAGATGGTAAAGCAGGCCAGGGAAGACTAAGAAAATGTAATAAGAAAGAAAGGGGAGCAGCGGAAAGAGCAAACAAATAGTAAATGTGGAGAATAAACCATAAATTCATCATAAAATCCTAATCAAATCCATATTTCTATTGTAAACACAAAATCAAAGAAGAAAGGGGAATGGAAAAATGAAACTGAAGGAGAAAGAGCAGCGATGCAGTAAGAGGAAATGGGTAGCGATGATGCTCTAGGTTTATTCATTTCAATATCCAAAGGGGCACGATGTAATACGTAATAGAAAAATCCATTTTATTTGATGAGATCAACATCATTTTAGTTGAACTAATTAGCTAAAAGTAGATGCAATTCATAAGGCTCTAACTTCAGAATTAATACAAAATTCTCGCCGACAAGTTGTAATTCATGAGGCTCCAATTTCAGATTAATTGCAAAATCGCCACCGATAGATTCAAGATCTCGTTGAATTTTATTGTTTATATAAATTTGGTTCACTATTTCCATTTTTCTTATCTTTGTTATAATTATATTTGTCTATTTTGGGAATGTATGCCTTTTCTACAATCTCAATAACTAGAGGAGGTACCTCTATTGTTTATATTTTTATTTTTGCTTTCATTTGTTATTTCTTTAATTCTTGCTCATTTTATTTGTCATTCATGCTATATATTGTCATGCATCATTCTTATTGTATATGCATCATCATGCATCATATTATTATTGTTAATGCATACACGAAAACCACTTTTTAAACTAAGTCCATATTGTTAAAACTCAAAAGTAGAAATACATTCATTCTAAATGATTTTATAAACTATATTTATAGTCTCCGAATACGGCTTTAATTTGAGGCTAGTCTCTTTCCATTTAATAAAATTATTTTTGGAGTCATATTTTAAAAGGATTTTACCCTTGAATTAATTTTCTGAATGAATTAAGTGGTGACTCACTCACACACACATCATGCACTAACGGGCTCATGGGGGGGGGGTGTTCTTCCCATATGAGACTTCGAATAAAAAAAAGTGTAATACGCAATCCACCCAAAGAAGGTGGTTTCCTCAAACTCGCAAACTTTCGGCGCGCAGCTAGAACTTTAGGCGGGGCCTCATACCCCCTTGTGATAGCAATTGCCCTTTCCAATTTGTAAAATTTGAAAGAATTTTATCTGTTACCGGCTGTAGCCATTTCCACTTTGGGGTTCCCACAAATGAAGGAACACCTATTTGATTAAAAGGTAACTCCCCAAATTTCATTCCCACCCTTACTTACAAAGAGGCTAGTCTCATAAGAGTGATATATTTCCTGAAAAAATATAGGACTTATCCCAACTGACTCGTTATCTAGAGATACCACCATACTCAGTAAACAACTTTCTAAAAGTTGAAATATTTTCCTTAAAGCCTTACAAAAAATTAAAATATCATCAACGTAAGAGA
Source organism: Codiaeum variegatum (assembly GCA_948294925.1). Lineage (NCBI taxonomy): Eukaryota > Viridiplantae > Streptophyta > Magnoliopsida > Malpighiales > Euphorbiaceae > Codiaeum > Codiaeum variegatum. The sequence goes on from CAOJBK011586720.1 coordinate 5,045, forward strand.
GGTGTAGGAAATGATCCCTTACGATTTAGAATAGGAGTGATTTCACTTCAGTTGATAGGGATTGAAATTTTACAACTCAAATAATCACTCAACAGATAAAATAGCTATGGAGATAATGGATCTCCTTGGCAAACTCCTATAGAGCATGCAGAGTAACCCTTTGTATCTCTATTAATTTGTATGGATAGTTTAGTAGACTAATAAATAAACATGAGTCAACCTCGAAACCAAGCTAAAAAACCAAAAACCTTCAAAATACAGTTGACAAAGCCCCAATCAAGTGTGTCAAATGCCTTCATAATGTAAATTTCCATGGCTATATCATCTCCAAATTCCTTGTATCAAGTAAGTTCACACCTTCAAAGCCAAGAGCAATGCACTCAGTAATGGATCATCCTTGAGAAAGACATATTGGTTAGGAGATATGATCCGAAAATTAACAGAAGATAAACTGTCAGCCAAAATACATGTTATCATTTTGAAAATAAAAATTGCTAAGCATAATAGACCAATAAGTTGTGATAACATCATCCTCCAGTGTTTTTGGAATGAGCACTAGGTTACTCAAATTTCAACCATTCGAAATAGAACTTGTCATAGAAAAAACATGTTATTGCTACGCATACTTCCATTGTGATAATATCTCAGTAAGTCTTAAAAAGTAGACCGATAAAACCATTTGATCTTGGAGCGCTACTTGCATCCATGGAAAAAAATGTAGTGTCAATATCTTCCTCATAAGGCACTCTCTGAAGGTCTATATTTTCCTCCTTCATTACTAAGCTAGGAATAACTTCTAAAATATCATACAAAACTATCGCCACACCCAAATCCTTCTCAAAGAGAGATTTATAATAATCTAAAATATGGTTCTGAATGATATCCTGATCAAAGGATGAAGACCCATCCACTTTAGGAATAAACATACCATTTTTTTAATTTTTTCCTAGCAAGGTAGGCATGGAAGAAATATGTATGTGTTACGATCACCCACTTTGAGCCATTTAACTCTGCTCTTATCCTTGAGAAAGAGTTCCTATTATTTAAGGCATATATCTAATGATGCATAAGCTTCAAATTCATATCTATGTAAAACCTTTACCATGCCTTCATTTAAAATCTTTTGTTGAATGTCTTGTAAATACAACTGACCACTATTGACTGTTACATTCACCTTACCAAAACCTAGGGTTAGTAATTCATGTGTCATGTTTAAGTCTCATTCATTCCGATTTCATGTCATACTTATAATAAGTCAAAATTTATAAAAATGAAAAATAAGACAATCTGAAAAAATCATTTCATATTCGTGTCATATCATAATCATGTTTTCACTCAGTAATTTCGAGAAAAGTTCAAGTCGTGTTGTTGTGTCATGCTAAGAATTTCCAGCCCCACCAAAACTGATTTATTCCATACCCGTAACCCATTTCTTAGAGCACATAGCATACTAGAAAGAACTTGCATCAGAGTAACATAAGCAATAGAGTTATTCCAATTATTCGATATGAAAGACCTTAACTCTGGGAATTATCAGAGATGGATTTCTGATCTGAATTACTAACACAAAAAACTATTATAACAACCCCTTAAGCATCCTTCTTGTTAGACCTTTTATTCAAATTTTTTAGATAAACATCCACACTTGACCTTATGTCATTTAACATAACCGATTCATCTCTATGAATCTCTGCCTCTGAACGTAAATTCCCTTTATTGAAATAAACTTTCTTATCAGCATTCACTATAGTCTCAATGTCTGTGGAAGTGTTCTCATTGTTAATTTTAGTATGCAACTCATTTCACACAAGGTCACTCGGATGTTTAATTTGTCCATCATTATTTATATCCTCCTCATTACTAGCTGCATTATTGTTCACATTTTAACACGCAATTGCATCTCCAATATCATTATGAGTATGTTGCATCACCTTTTAACCAAAATAGTTATAGGTGAAAGGGATGAGGGCCTCCAAACCTTTCGTACCCTCAAACGTCCCTTTGATTTTGATACTCGATGCTCCTCCTTCTTATTTATGGCGGTTGATCTGATTTAATACTTTTCATGCAACCATATGAGTAATGACTAATTACTGAGCACATTGTAGTAAAAAGATGGTAAGTTTTCATAAATAACATCAATTTAAAAAGCCTTACCTTGGCTTTCAATTCACTGCATATCTAGCAACTTATTAGCTAATTCCACATCAATGAGCATCTTTTCAAAATGTCCAAAATCTCCATCTTGAGTTGCTCTATCAATTCAAACTAAAGCCCCAATACCTTTATATATATATATATATATATCCAAAAGAATCTGCTTATCCTAATACTCCTATAAGGAAAGGAATAAATCTTAATGCATACTTGTGTTGTAATTGATTTTTGTACCATCGGATTAAAATCTGGAATCCACTTCTGCAACCTAATAGTACATAGTTTTAAGGTAATCACTCCTATTCTCCAAATAACAAGTTTAATCTCGGGAGACTTTAGTACTACGTGGTAAAACCCCTTTTAGAAAGAAATCAATCTCTATGGCTTATGTAATCTCCCATATCTTGCTTAATGTATCTTTCATTCATTAAGCTTCCAAGAGCTATCACCTTTATTTAAAACTAGCCTTCCAATCAATGATGATTCATAAATTTTAAGCCTTTATTCATAAGTTGTTTTGAGAAATCTAATGGAGATATAGCCTCCTACATTTGAAGCATATGGTCTTGATTTCTCCATTGCTTATTCCTTAATCACTAGTTGTACCGGAGAAATAGCTTGTACGTATGAGGGTTTAGGGGTCATAAGCTCTAATCTTAATGGTGCTTGAGGCGCAATAGTCCCTTTATAAAGTAGGCATAGGATCATGTGGCCGAAAATTGGCAATGGACATAGCAAAGAAAAATGTTCCCTCGAGAGAGATTATCTCACACACTTTAAGCATGCTCAAATTAATTTGATTAGAAATTGAATAATTCAATAGTGAAGTATAAAAATCACAATATAAACTTATTTAAATGTTAATGCTACTAATATTAAAAATCAATTTGCAATTAATTATTTTTATTATGAATATTACTTTTTAATTTTGGGTATTATGGTTATGATTTTCATATTAGTAATTTTAATAGACATAAGATAAATTTAGTATACTAACTTGTTAAATTTGAAATGTTAGTATATAAACTTATATGGATGACAATGGAGTATTTAATACATGTAAAAATTTATAATTAAGTGTTTTTAACATCTTATCAACTAGGTTACACTCTACGATATCGTACATTATTTATTTTATTTTTAATGTAATATAATATTTATTTAATTATTTATATTATAAAAAAAAAACTTTCTTTTTTTAAATAAAATTTTAAAATTAAAATTTATGTAAGATTTTAAAAAATTTTCATTTTTTCATATTTGTTCATTATTTTTATTAATAGATATTAGCATATTATGATATAAAATTAATTATAAAAATAATTAGAATTAATTGTATAGTAATTATATAAAGTAATGATAATAATAAAATATTAAATCTTTATCATATTTATTCATTAAATTTTATTTTTAAATATTACTAAATTAGAAAATAAAATTAAATATAGAGATAATTAGAATCAATTATATAGTAATTATGATGATAGTAATAAAATATCAAAAATTTGTTGGAGGGAATTTTTTTTGGACGAAAACTAATAAATAGCAATATTTTTTTAGTGGCTTTTGCTTTAGTAGTAAGTATAGATAGATTTTATATATTTAAAATTTAAATAAGATATATGAGTTTTATATTATTATTATTGATGGAACTGCTACAATTAGTGATGCATAATTCTTAAGACAGTCCTAGGGTTGGATCCGATGGGCTCTAATTCTCTGGCCTACAATCACAAAAGAATCGGTCAAAAATGAGCTAGGCGGATCGCTTGGCAATGGCTCTCTGGCGATCAAGTTAGTGGGCAGTTTTTGAGAAAAAATCCCTCAAGTGTGTTCTAGAGAGTTACATAAAGAAGAAGAAGAAGAAGAAGTTTTTCAACCTACCTATCCCTTGAGCATAGAGGGTTTATATAGAGATCCCCCATAACTCGTCAGAGATTGGACAACTGAGGAGAATCTTTGAAGATGAGGGGTACCATTGGATCAGATGGAGTCGTACTAGGGTTGAGGTGGCAGGTGGTGATTGGTCCACCACCTTGAATATCCTCTTCTGTGTGTATTTGACAATGCCTAGAGGTGGTTATGTGCAAAGACGGCAGTCCTCTGATGAGTGCACGCTACATCAGAGTACGTGCTCCTGTACTGATGTACCGTAATGGTTAAGTCAGCTTGTCTTTTTGCTCTAGACCAGGCCCTAGGTGCTTCCAAAATACCCAAGGCTCAAGGCTTCTTGTTCAGGGACTCAATCCCACATTTGGTTGTTCGCTTGGATTCTTGGTTGTTTCGGATGAGCTTAGTCCGTCAAAGAAAAGTCCATTCCTTTGTTTGGGCCTTCTCTTAAATCAAGGCCCATCTCTGTCGAATGGCCCATTTATCTAGACCCCATTCAATTACCTTTCTATTCCCTGGGAGGTAGGTCTAGACTTTCCCAGGAATAGTACACCCACATGAGTTTTATGTCGTGATTGTCTGGTTAACGAGGCATCGAATCAAACCTCCACTTGTCCCACTGAAGATAGTCTCTTAGGCGTCCTTTTAATCATTTCTCTAATATGTTACATCCCATAAAAAATGTTACCCTAATTAACTGTGTTGCAACCATTTCCACTTCCCCAAGCACGATTATTCATAGTATTCATTGTAATTTATCTCCATTTTTTAAATCTACCTTCCTGATTGGCCTGGGGGGGAAGGGTTGTGCCCATTGAGGACATATGTCCCCCCTTCCAGATCCTTCTTTGGCTTATAAATACCCCCCTCCCCCCTTCACCATCGTCTTCCACACTTTATTTCCTATACAGTTACTCTGTCCAAATTTCTCCAAAACCCTTTTATCTTCTTTTTTGCATTTTAATCTGTCTAATTTTGTTGTACAATGGCTTCTAAAAAATAACCACAAATTGTTCTTGAGCAACAAGAAAAAAAAGGAATGGCCCAATCAAAGAAAAGGGCTAGAGATATAGAGGTTGGTGCTATGGAAGTTGAGGCTAAAGTAATGGAGGTTGAACCAGCCAAGAAGAGCAGGAGAGCCCCTCCAGCCAGGGACACTTTCATGAAGGATGAGGATTAGAAAGGAGTTTTAGATAGCTATTTGTAGGATTTGGCTCCCTTACTCAGTGAGGAATGGGAATTTTATAAGAGGAACCACACCAACACCCTTTACAGACCGCCCTATGCCCTGGTTATGCCTAGACCGGACCACAGGGTATACACTCCCTTAGATGACATTGAGTTGCCCAAGGACAATGGGCATTACGTTGATTTTCTATAGCAGTTCAAGAATGGATTGTTGTTTCCTCCTTCCGCATTCTTCATGGATTGTTTCAAGCAATTCAGATTGAACCCACTGATGGTGACCTCTAACACCATTTAGGATATGCACTATTTTGAGGTGTTATGCTATGCCTTAGGGTGCCCAGACGTGAAGGCGGTAATGTTCCAAATGTTCTTCTAGATCCAGTCGGTTACAGATACCCCTATAATGTACATGTTTGTCCGTCATAATAAGAGGGGTTTATTCTAGGGCAAGCCGGACAAGATGAAGCCCTAGAAGGATGTCTTCGCTTCAATAAATTTTATTGTAGAGGAGAACTAGCCAATAAATGGGTTTGAATTTTCTGGAGCTTTCTAACACTCCACAATGGGCACGGAGCTGAATGCCCCAGATTGGCCTACTGACTTATCCGGGGATAATGAGCTCATGAAGAACCACTACCTATGCCTGAGAGCCATAGTTGGGTGCAAGGTGCAGTATGATCAATCAAGGCTACTGGAAAGTAGCTTGTTATTTAGATTGGACATGTCTCCTTCCCCAGTGGAGACGTTGTAATCTTTGTTAGGTGAGCTCCTATCTGACCTTTTTTTTTATTACTAATTGATGTTATTGATTTGATTTGATATGATTTGATGATGATTATATATATATATATATATATATATATATATATATATATATTCCCTATTAAAGACATCGCAGACTAGTGCAAGGACCTGTCGGACAGGATACCCGGCACGATGCACTACCCGTACCTTCGGACCGATAACCCCATCCCCATGCGGGACTTCACAACCGGGAAGCTACGACTCAGGAATAAGGATGAAGTGTTGAAGTCCTGGTCATATCATTATCCAAAGAGGGGGGTGTATCATGCCCTTTACCTCTTCATGGAGAAAGAAGAGGGAAGCAATGCAGACTACTTCTCTGTCAAGCTAGTGGAGCTTCAAGCCCTGAAAGTTCCTCCTCCGCCTATTCTGGCTACTTTGGCAGAGGTTGCTGCCAATGTAGAGGAATATGTCTCAATAGGGCAAACAGTAAGGCTTGCTCCCCTACAGCCCACTCAACATAAGCCCTTATCCTTTAAGGCTCCCAAAGCTATAATGCCCTTGGGTGTTAAACCTGGACCATCCTCTACAGGCTAAGATTATACCACTTTCGACTTATTCTTTGGGTTTGAGGAACCCCTTAAGTATGATACCCTAGATGAACAAGTGAACCTTAGGTTCGAGGAAATGATTAGGGAGTACGAAATCCTCCAAAATGGCTATCTATCTACCATTAAATTTTTAGAACAAACTTCCCTTAATAAAAATCATTTTTGGGATTCCCTAAGCCTTTTTGCGAAAGGGGGTAGTGCTCTGCCTAAATGGGAAAGTTAGTATTACCCAGGTTATGGGCCTTATCCGGACCTATCAAAAAGGCCCAGTACAGAGGACTCCTCAGGGTACAGAGTCTAAGTACCCTTTAGGTGAGACATCCACTTCTTCCATTCCTTCTAATTTTGGGATCCCATCCACTGAATCTACTATCCCCCATTTTCCTTTCGTTACCCTTATTGGAGCCGAGAAATCCACCCAAATACCTGATTCTCCTCCAATTAATCTTCAAAACCCTTTTTTTTTGTCGGAGGTTAAAATATGACCTTGTAACCGGGCAATTTCATTTTGTGAGTGTTCCTTCAAATAAGTCTTCATCTTTTAATTCTAACTCCAAATATAAGGAATCGGAAGGGGGGGGGGTGACATTTGATTTTCATAGACCTTCACTTCAACCTTCTTTTAACTTGAAGTCCCCTAAACCTTTACAAGTGATACATCCCACGCACAAGGGGGTGAAATGGTCCTTTTCGCAACCTCGCCCCCATTTTATAATTCGCAGGACTAAGAGGCTTACAGGTCGGAAGCTACCCCTAACAGTGATGGTACTAAATAATTTTTTCATTTTACTTTATTTTATTTATCTTGATCTATCTTTGTTATTTTTATTGACTTGTTTTATTTTTCTTTGATTTTCAGAAGGGATTGAGTTGGACGAGGAGATGGAGCAACCTCTTCCTGTTAAATTAAGCTCCTCAATTTCTCCCTATCCTTCCTAAGCTCCAGCTACACTAAAGTCCAAAGTTCCCTCCATTGATTCGAATGTGTCGTCTGCCACTAATCTGAATGCTACTGAGAAAGCTCCTTCTGTTCTAGTCATTCCCTCTAGCCCTCGACTTACCCTTGTTG
>CAOJBK011587389.1:0-13974 GCA_948294925.1 Codiaeum variegatum
GCTAGCCGATAATGGAAAAAACATGAAGTAAAGTAATAGTCACATGACCAAAGGGAAAGATAAAGGTGTTATTTCTTAGAGCCTAGAATTTGATTATTGTAGTAAGAAGCTTGGGCATGTAAGGCACGTCCCTCAAAGAAATGTCAATCAATTGTAGAGGCCTAGAAGGTCCTATTTATGGTTGTAGTGCTTCCTCAGTTGAGCAACCCACTCACCCTATTCTAAAACTGGTTTCACCTAAGACTTTCTAGCATCAGGAGCTTTGAAAAGAATAATCATCTAATTAGGATGCCCTAGATAAGGGAGTGAAGGGCTTCCTTTTGCAAGTGGTTAAGATGGAATAAGAGTTATTATCGGTACTTTATGGGCCTTCACCATATAAGTAAAGCCTTAATTATAAAGAAAGAATTTATGGTTAGTAAATGTCAGTCTTTTGAGGAAATTGAACCAAAATGAAGTAAAGTACTTGCCTGGTGTCTAAAAATCGAAGACAATAATCAACTTCTATTTCCTTAACAATTTCGAGCATAACACCTTTTTGAAAAGCACACATATGTACCCATATGGTAGAAATAAATTGATTTTTTAATCAAGAATGTGATTTACCTCGAAGTAATCGAGGACCTCATCAAGAATATTAGAAAGTGCAAAAGGAGGTAGAGCCATTATATGTTTAAGAAAATATGGATTAGAATCATGGAACAAGTAAGTTACAGAGGTTTGAAGGTTAGAAGCTCACTGGTTGTATGTCTTTATGAGCTTTTGAATAGGTAGCTCCTCTAGTACTCATGTCCACTAAAGAAAAAAAATGAACTAGGTCAAAAGTTTGAAACCAAAACCATAAAATTCCCAATCACAATGATCTAATTGAATAAGGAGAATTGTGTGAATTTTTTTCATGATGAGTTGATGTATGACAAAAGTACACAACAATAAACCAAATTTGGCAAAAAATTGCTAAACTTCCCTTATGAACACTCATTCAAATATCAATTATCATATAAAAATCAAATGCATCAGGATGGTTTAAGGTGTTTGTGGTTATACTTACCACATGCTAAAAGACTTCATGAAATATGGCATATTATTGGGTGCTACTGTGAATTTTGGTTTTAAGACTAAAATTTTCTGAGGATTTGGTTATAGTATTGTCAATTCACAATGTTAAAGCCAATTCATTAGAAAGAAATCCTGAAATTTTGGCATTTTTTCTTGAGAAAGTACCAATTTCTAGTTCAAATTTCCAAATCTTCCTTAGGAGAAAAAGTGAGTTCTGAGAGATTTTGCCTGAGGAAGCCTATACATTCAACATTATTTCAATTAATTCTATGAAATGAGCAATAAATGTTAGTTCAAAATTGATCAATGAGAATTCAAGAAACAATAATATACTAGAAAAAATCTCTAAGAAAGTTTAATTTCAAGCAACATAGTGTTTCAATTCAACAGTTCTGTTGACAATAGCCCAAAAAGGGTCTTGGGAAAAGTGACACCTAGATTTATAGATGTGTTTGGGCTGAGAACATTGAACCTCAAATACAACCCCCTAGGTGAGTTCCTTATACACTAGCCCAGGTCTAGAGGCTCTTTCCCTTAATTATGAATAAGGCCTCCTTTAAGGCCCCTAGGCGAGAGCCATGAATCACCCATAGGTTAGGCCTTCATTCCAAGTCCCTGGGCGAGTAAAAATTCTAAGTCCCATGTTTAGGGTGTCTTTTTAGCCCATAATAAGATTTTAAGATAATGGGTCTAGCCTTAAAGGCTCTTTCATGACCAGCAATGGATAAGTCCAGTTCAAAGGACTCATCTCAAAGTTCCATAGAGAGGCCTTAGATGGTCAGTGGATTAGGCCCCAGCTCCCAAGCAAGATATTCTTAGGCCGGGAGAGTAAGCTTCTACCAATCCTTCAGGGTTGAGATCAGCCAAAGCCCTTTCTCTAAGGGTTAAACTAGGTTGACCCCAAAATCCTAACCCCACAATTATCTCCAGAACCCTTTTGATAAAGGCTCAGACCAAAGGTTCATGTTTTCAAGTCCAAGTCCATTCAAGATAATACTTTAGGGAAGGTCCCTATAGCCTTAGAATAAACTATATAAGGGGTGTAAAAACCTAGGGTTAATGATCCGATCACCAATACACAAACTGTATCTCTTTCTCTGACAAACCCTAGTTTAGATTAGCTTAGTTATTCCAATGCCTAAGATTGTTGTTGTACCACCCAGAGTGATAAAGGTCTCTTTTATATCTACTAGTTGAAGTAGTTGATGACCTCATCCTTAATATTGAACCATCTCCTTCGGACTAGGAGCTCTCAGTGATAGAATTGCCTACATCTAAGAGAGAAGGATCCATCCAGAGCATCGGAAATGGTAATTGGCAGGGACATCTAAGCCGAATCCAAGGACACATATTTATACCTAGGTTTACTCTTATATTTCTTTAGTTTATTTCATTTCCTTTATTTTATCATTGTACTAAGAAATATAATAAAAAGAAATACTATTTGGATCAATATTACTTGGTTTTAATATAATCTATCTTTTAGATATCATATCTTTGTTTTGTGTTTGTTATCATATGGCCTATACGAAGACTAGGGACCCTAAAACTTGATTTTATTGGACTAAGGGCCGATATACCCTTGCTTGAGTTCCCTTCAATGCTTGAGACACTAAATTTACACAAAAATAGAATTGGCACGCCCAATGGGACCTATCTCTAAGATAGTAATATGGCTGGAAAACATCAAAATCAGACTAAGAAAATTGGTAACCCCTCTAATGATCTTATTGATTCTATGACTATATGTATGATCGAAGGTGATATGATACTCTTCCTTGAGAAGTTATCATCCCAAGTGGTTTGCCTCCCCTTCCCCAAGACGATACATCCAAGGGTGATACTAAGGACGAGTACAATAGGGATCTCAAGCTTCCAAGAATAAGAATCCTATCCACTACCAATGTTGATGCTATTGGATTTACGATTGCTTAAGCAAATATGGATATGTATATAGGCTTCATAAATCAATTAGCCTAAGTGATGTGTCCATTCATGGAAGAGAATCTGGATGCTTAAGATAGTGTAAATAACACCATTCAGACTTTTCATCGACTCTATTATAAACCTTACCAATATCCTTGATAGGAGGTGTGATGACATAGCTGCCAACAGGTGACCCCCACCTTGACATTATCCACCGTAACTGATGAGGGATGATTTGCAGTATAGCAAGGTGAGAATAACGTAAAGGAATAGTATCGACTAGGGATATCAATAGTGTACCAGGCTAATACCAACAGTACCATGTGCCACCTCTAGCCCATGGTCCAGTACCACCTTTAATTCATGCTCCAATATCACCTCTGGTACATCATCAAGCACCTATCCTACCCTGAGGTGGTTATATGGCTCCCATGCCACCTTAGGGGTATCCTATGGAGGCTCATCAACAAGTATAGATTGCTAACTCTAGGTATCAAAACCAAGAGCAATGGAATGAAAATGAGTTAGCTAGGCAATTATAAGGGATGGGTGTGCAGGTTGGCTGACTTTCTAGATATACCTATGGACAACTATATCCTGAGTGGATTAATGTGTTCCATCCATTCTCAAGAGGTACAAGACCTCAGAGTTCATACGATTCTTTAGGAAAGGCAATGTTAGTACAAATGAATATATCTCTTGCTTCATGACAATATGGGGAAACTTCATCCAATGGTTACTTCAAACTTAGACTCTTTGGTAACTCTCTCACAGGTACTGCTGTTGAGTGGTATAGTATGCTCAGGCCAGAAAGCATCCAAACTTGGGATCAAATGGTTTGAGCCTTTACCGATGAGTTTTATGGTTCTGAGCCATACATCACATTGGCTTATTTGGCCAAGATAACTCAAAATTCAGGGGAGGCAACTGAGAAATATGTTGTAAGATTTAGAAAATTGAAGACTCAGTGCCCTACCTGAGTCTTTGAGATAGAACCTATGGAATTAGACTTTGGAGGAATGAATATGGCCATTCGGGAGAAATTCCAAGGAAGACAATCTCTTGGACCAAGTAACAAGCTGTGAGAGATTGCTCAAGAAAATGAGCAGAAGAAGCCCTCTCGATTTTATTACAAGGACCAGGTGGCATGCTTAGCCTTAATAGAAGAATTTGATTCAAAAGAGGAGATTGATGTGCGTGTGACCGAGCTAAAAGCTGAAAATCCATACTCATGCCATGCTCTCTGACCCTAAAACAAGGAGAAGCAAGAGGCAAACAAGCTAGCCAAGGAGTACTCCTTTGATATCTCCAAGGCTGAGGAAATCTTTGATATGTTTTTGAAGGATGGGAAAATAGCCAGACACATTATCCCACCCCTTAAGGGGTGCCCAAAGGTATACTGTAAGTGGTATAATGTTGATTGACATTAAACAAAAATTGCATCACCTTTAATAATGTGGTGCAAAAGGCTATTAATGATGGGAGACTCCTATTCATGAGAAAAGACAAGAGTGCCGTGGAGACCACCCCTCTGCCTAAGGGAGCAAAGGTCAGTATAAAAGCGGGAATGGTTACAATGACTCCTCTAGGGACAAGGAGGCTAGGAAGTCAAATTGATTGTCCAAAGATGAAGCTTGACCTTGAGGGAAGGATTTTAAAGAAGTCAAACCATGGGAGTGGGGATCCAAGATATGAGGCATGCTTAACTTTTCCTAATTGCAAGGTGGTGTTTGAAGTCATCCTGAAAATAAAGGAGGTCTCCTTAGTGACTTAAGATCCAAAGAAGAGGCAGGTTATGACTAAGGGGGAAGAGAAGTGCCTGGTTCATAAAAGGATCTAGTATCCTTAGAAGACTATCCAATAAAGGTTATAGCTCCTAGAGAAGCCAAGGGATAAGAGCTATGCTAAAGTTGCTAGAGTAGAGCCTTTACCTGTGGTTACAAAAGAAAAGGCTCCCCCTTCTGAAGAGAGAACACCTCAAACTTTCGAAACCATGCCTAGGAAGGTGTAGAAATGGGAGCAGCATCAACCTAATTCCCAGGCCTTAAGCCACAGAAGAGTGTTCTCTTGGATTGGACATAGTAAGAGGAATTAGAGGTCGGTCATGACTCAAACTCAGAAATGAAGGTTGTGAAGGTAGTAGTAAATGGAAAGACTCCAAATGGTTATAAGGACTGACCCCAAGAAAATGGAAGAACTCTAGGAAAGAAATATGAAAACCCGGGAGCGAGAGGATAGGTATTAGGAAGACAAAGAAAAGTAAGAAGCTAAAAGAAGAACTGAAATGAAGGGTAAGAACAAAGTGCCATTGAGAATGTTGAGTAAAGATTAACCATTAGAGATAAAAGACTCCTCAGATAAGCTAATGATAGAAGAGGATTTGATAATAGGCATCTTAGGGAGTAGAAAGCCAAATATTGGATGCCCAGGAAGCTTAGTGAGAGTTAGAATGACGAGCCTCCAGATCAAAAATCCTAGGGCGAGGGTTCTCAGGAGGCAAGCTCCAAAGTAGTCCCTACTATTGTGAACATAAATGGGATCAGGCATGAAGTATGGTTGAAAGAGCACCCCTAGGGTGAAAAATTGGCCAGGGATGTAAAGGAAGAAGTGTCCATGTCGATTAAGCAATTGAGTATCCATATGGTTATCATCACTCCAATTCTTAAAGCAAAGGTAAACCCAAAGGTAGTTATAATGCTTCTTGAAGAATTTCAAGCCAAACCAGGTCAGCAAGCTATTCTCGATGGGGATGTTTTGGAGGCTAAAATTGATAACGAGAGGACTCAACAACCATTGTCCATCATTATAGAAGAACCCTAGAGGAGTTTGGCAAAACATATTCGGCCTCTGAATATCAAGGGTGGAGGAAATGGAATCCCTGCAAATAGAGTCATGGTAGATAATAGGGTTGGAGTCAACATTTTTCCCCTAAACACCTTTAAAAAATAGGGATTCACTTTTCAGGATCTCAAGAGGTCCGAACTTTCCCTGCACGACTTTACGAGGGGCAACACATTGCCTGATGGATTTATAACAATACAACCTAAATTTGATAGGGAAACTCATACAATGGGTTGTTATGTAGTAGATGCCCAAGTCAACTGCAATCTCTTACTGGGAAGGGATTAGATTCATTCAAATTTTATCATCCCTTTAAGTATGCATCAAATGTCAATTCTTTTTAGGGATGATTATGTAGAGATAATACATACAGACCCTAACCCCTTTGGTCAAGAGGTCCACTTTTTGGATGTGGTTTATTATGATGCCAGGGCTAAGAATCTATTCTTTGATCTCGAGAGGAAGATTGACAAGAAGGTTGTGCTGGTTCAGCAGCTATCTCAGCTAAAGATAGTTTCGATGATTGATAAAGCTTCATCATTCTAATGATTCATGGATAAAATCTCCAAGAGGTAAATGAGGGTTATTCTCAAACTCTGAAATCTATTTTAGGAGCAAGTGTGCTCAGTGGAGTGTATTTATGAGGATGAAGATCAAGATCCCACAACAATCTTAGAGTTTAAAGATTTGGGGATAACAAACAAGAAGCTTAAAAATGAACCAATTAAAGTCCAAGATCCCCTAAAAGAGATAAACTTGGGGATAGAGGTCGACCCCCGAATGATTTTCATAAGTGTAAAATTATCCCTTGAATTTGAAACAAAACTGGTAGCTCTCCTAATGGAATTCAAAGACTATTTGGCTTGGACTTACGATGAGATGCCATGGCTTATAAGGGAATTGATTGAGCATAAGCTACCTATCAAGCCAGGGTTCAAGTCATTCAAGCAAACCATGATAAAAATGTCTCTTAAGGTTAAAGAGATGATAAAGTAAGAAATTGAGAGGTTATTTAAAGCAGGCTTCATCTAATCTGTGATTTACATAGACTGGCTCTCCAACATAATCTTGGTGATAAAGAAAAATGGGAAGTTGAGGATATGTGTTTGATAATTGGCAAATTACACATTATTTTCCCCTATATTTTTGGTCAATTTTGCACTTTAAATTGAATTTGATGTTTCTATTTCAATGTTTTTAGCCACTTCTAGGTAATCAAATGAATTTTAGAGCTAGGAGAAACTATTTCAAAGTTCGGGGTCAAAAGGCAAGGAAAATGTGCCAAAACGGAGGGGAAAATCAAGTCCCAAGGCTACTTCATGGCCTGTGAGATAGCCCATGAGAGATCTTTGAAGAATGAAGGATAATGGCCTATCACGGCCACCGTCACGGGTCGTGACAGAGAGGATGCAGCTGGTGAGAGCAAGGAAAATAGGTGGAAAGAGAAATAAAAGCTTCTCACGAGCTGTGAAAGGGACCGTGAGAGCTCATTATTTCTTGCCTAATGCAAATGGCATAGTGGCTTGTCACTAGCAGTGGCACGGGCCATGAGAGCAACCTGTGACAAGCCCTCTAACATTTATATAAAGCTAAAAATTGCAGTAAAAAGGGTTTATCTTAGTCTTTTGGGTTTAGGACTCACCCAAAAACCCTAGAGCCACTAAAAACCAAGAAATTACAGATCGAGGGAGCAAATTTGAGGTGGAGTAACACATTTGGATGCAAGATTAAGCAAGATTATTAAGGGATTAGAGGATTAAATAAGATTTCTTCATGGGTTTCTTAGTTTATCTCAATCTTCTCTTAATTTTCTATTCTTTCTTTGTTATTATGTAAACATCATTTGTTTACCTAGATTAGATAAATTTTAATTATTTTGTATGGATTAATCAATAGTTTTCTTAGTGAAATTGAATTTTTGCATCAAGTTATGTCTTTGAATGAAATTTTATGCAGTTTACATAGCAAAGCATGCTTGCTTTTAATGGTTGTTGCTTTTTCTTTGCTAGAGATAGAAAGATTGAGCTTAGAACACTCACACGCACATGGTTTTATTGTGATTGCTAGAGATAGATTCACAAACACCTAGGGTTTGCTTTGAGTCCTTAAAATGCTTAATGCTTTACCTAATTGAATGGGTTTATTAAGAGATTCTTTACTCATTACTCGGGGATTAAGGATTTAATCACTTGAAAAAGGTTTAAATCTAACTTTGAAGGAAATTTCATTGAGTTATTAATTTCTCTTGCAATTATGATTAAAATGAGTCAAGGTCTAGGTAGATACTCTATTTCATGTTTGTTTCATCCTAAGTCTTGCATTTTCTTGAATTTATCCCTTTAGGAAGTAGTTAGTAGTTAGGAGTTTTAATTTTTAGTTTTTAGTCAATTAAAATCAATATTAATTGTGAACTAGATAGTATTTTAAGTTTGAGCTAGTACTTGCGTCGGTGTCTCTATGGATCGACCTCATTACTGCTATACTACCCAAACGATAGATGCACTTGCCTAGAGCCAGGGTAGAGTTAGCTATCGAGCTTTATAAATTGTAAAACCACTGGTGTTTCCCCCGGCAAACATCAGTGTTGATTTTAGAAATTTGAATACCGTAACTCCCAAAGATGAGTGTCCCAGGCCTATACAGATATACTGATAGATTTAGCTACTAAAAACACTGTTTTAAGCTTTATGGATGGACATTCAGGATATAATCAGATCAAGATCATCATGGGAGGCATAAATGAAATAGCCTTTAGGTGTCCCGACCCATTGGAGCATATGAATGGGTTGTGCTTCCTTTTAGTTTAATGAATTTTGGGGCCACATACCAAAGGGAAATGAATACCATCTTTTATGATTTCTTAGGGAAGTTCATGAAGATGTATATTGATGATATGGTGGTGAGATCCTAGCAAGAAAAATATCACCTGATGGATTTAAGGAAATCCATTAAGACGATGAGACAGTACCAGCTCAAGTGAATCCCTTAAAATGTGCTTTTGGGGTATCTACTGATAACTTTTTAGGATTTTTGGTACATCAAAGGGGTGTGGAAATTGATAAAAATAAAGCTAAGGTAATCCTAGAGATTCCTCTCTTGAGGACTACGAAAGAGCTACAAAGACTAATTGGGAAGCTTAATTTATTGAGAAGATTTATTGCTAACACAATTGGGAAACTTCGAACTTGGAGGCCGCTGCTTAAGGGGAATAAGGAATTCACTTTGATAGAGGAGAATCAGGCAGTGTTTGATGAGATCAAGGCCTATTTAACTAAGACATCAGTTATGACTTCTCCTAAGCCCTAGGAGCCCCTAATGTTGTACATATCGGCCTTAGAAAACACCATTGGGAGCATGATGGCTCATGATCAAGGGAGATATGAAAGGGCCATCTATTATCTTAGTATAAGTTTAACTGAAATGGAGACAAGGTATACCCTGATTGAAAAGTTAGGGCTTGCTTATATTTCTCTTATATCAAGCTCAAATATTACATGCTTCAAGTGGTGGTCATGGTCATTAGTCAAACTAATATAATGAAATACATTTTATCAAGGCCCTACTTGATGAATAGGATGGGAAAGTGGGTAGTTGCTCTTTCTGAGTTTCATCTTTAGTATGTCCTATTTAGAGCAGTCAAGGGTCAGGCCCTAACCAATTTTCTTGCTCACCACCTAGGCAAGGGCATACCAGAGGAGGAAGTGAATTGCATAACTTAGGGATCCACTTATGAGTTATGGTTTGATGGATCAAATGATTCAACATAAGTAAGGGAAGGCATTTTATTAACCTCACCGGGGGGAATGAAGGACTGATCATAGGGCTGGAAATTTTGGCCAAGCTGGGGGCACGATCAGTAGATATATTGGGTGACTCACTATTAGTTATCAACCAGTTAACTAAGGTGTACAAGTGTGAAACACCAGTTCTTCAGCATTATTGCAATAAGGCAATGCATTTATTAGAAGCTTTTGAGCAGATTTCCTTGGAGTATTCCACTAGGGCTTCCAATGAAGAAGCAAATAGACTTGCCTAGGGGGCATCAGGCTATCTCCAATGGTTCGGAGAAATTCCCTTGGAATATATGGTGATATAAATTTTATGATCAAAGGGTATAGGCTGACTACTAGAGCAAGTAGTGAAACATCCAGGGGTCTTTACCATAGTGTGAGGCCCCGTCCGAGCCTGTGGGCCTCTAGTGTGCCTTTGGGTTTTGGCCTCGAGGAAACCAACCGTGTGGGGTCAGATTGTGCATGGAATTATGGTTTCGGAAAGTCCCAATTTAGGAGTTCATAACGGATTTTGTAACATGAAAATTTTAATTTCCATAGGCAAGTCACCACTTAAGTTTTAGAAAATTTTAATTTCCATGGTAATGAAGAAATCGTTTAACTCCATTTTTAGAAAATTTGACTTTTTGCCCAATTTTAAGGAAAAGGGGAGCCTCGAACCAAAAGTGGATTCAAGAACTTGTGATTAATAAAAATATTTTAGAAAATTGATTTATCTATTTTCCAAATAATTTTGGCTTAAAACATTTGTATGGATTTGATTAAACAAAAGATAGTTTTCATGTATGCATGGCATACTTTCATGATGTGTGAATAGTTATAACATGTCAAAAATGATACATGGATAGATATTGTAATATGAATGACAGTTACAAGCGAAAAGCGATAAAATGAAGAAAAATAAAAAGGGTCCTTCCTCTAACCCTGAAGGGTACTAGGAAATGCACACATACCCAAAAGCAAATCTAAAGAATAAAGCAATAAAATAAATAAATTCCATCTGAAAATAACCAAACAAAGGGGATTCTTTCTCCAGTCCAAATGATCTGGGAATGGTACACATTCCCCAAATAATTACAGAACCAGGAACAAATTATGATAATATTACAAATGATAAATAGAAAAATAATATAAGAAAATATGTAAAAATAAAATTGAATATAAATAAATAATAAAAAAATAAGAATAAATAATGATTTATGGAGTTGCAGTCTTAGCATGGCTTGCCGGCATATCCCTTGGAATAAGAATCAAACCCCACGCCATTCTCCCTTCTCTCAAAGGGAGGGGTTATTCTGAGAAACAGTGGGTTGGTTGGTTGTTTATTCAGAATCTAATTTGTTTTAATTTATAAAAAAATTAGCCAAAAAGATCATTAATCAATTATGAATTTGATTAATAAAAAATTGGATTTCAATTATATGAAATTGCCTAAGTCAGTTTTTAAGAATTTAATTCAAAACCAACTTAAATACTTTACCATTTGAATGTATGATCTTTGGCTTTTGAGGCTTCAGAATAGGCGATTGGTATGGTTTGACAAATAGGAATGAGTCTCTATTGCATTCTAAGAAGTCTATCTGAAGATTACACTTGAATTGACTCGGAAATGTCACTTTGAATATTGATCAGAATTGGACCGTCTGGTTTTTTTAATTTGAATTTAGGAAAGGTTTTAGTGATTAGGGCTATTTCAAAATTATTTTGAAAGAGTTTCAACTTTTGATAGTTCTGAAAAAGAGGTCATGAACTGAGTGTCAAACCGTCAAATTTATAGAAAAAATCAAGTCAGAGAAATCAGAAAGTGGGTTCGATGCGTCAGAACCCTAACGCATGCATCAGAGCCAAAATGCATGCATTTGGGTCTAAACGTATGTGTTAGGGACTCAACGCATGGGTTTGGCCTCTTTTGAATGTGTCTAGCCTCTTATGCACTATTCGCCTCAAAATATAATAACAAATAGCGACGACAAATATTTGAGCTATTGTAGCAAGTGTTGTGAACCCAAGGTCGTACTCCTAAGGACCAATTATTATGGTTTGTTAAGTTTAACAATTCAATGTTCAATATAATAATTCACATAGAGCTTACCCTAGTCTAGCTATCGCATTCATAGATTAATCTAGAGAAAACATGCATTAATAAAAGGATTTAAAACTAAAACATATGAACCCAATCCATTTTAGAATCTTAAATGAATAGTTTCAATTTTAGACTTCCACTCTCGCTCCATCGTCCAAACCCTAACTTAAACTAATTAGTGATCAAGCAATTTGTTTATAATCATTAATTCAATTCAATCAAGCACTCATAGCAATTAATCATATCAAGACTATTTCATGCTTCAATCTCTAGACAAAACAAATTTAGTTCATGAGTCATTTAAAACTCAACAAATTCACTATAATTCTTAGAGAAATCATGCTTAATACCCTTAATACAAAGAAACACTAGAATTAAATCAATTAAGTTAAGAATAAACATTATTAAGAGTATAAAAAAAATCCAATCTCCTTGGAGAAATTCAACTTCAATCTTTAACAAGAATCAAATTAATTAAAAACTAAAGAAAATAATAAAAATAAATAAAGAAAATAGAGTTTAAACAACAATTCCAAACTAATTCTCTCTTAAAAATTCATTCAGAATGGCACTTGGATGGATGTTGAATGGTGAGAAATTGATGTCTCGATGATATCTCTCTCTTGTTGCTTAAATAGAGAAAAAGAAGTTGTCTGGATGTTGAAAACCTCATAACGAATTCGATTCCAACTCTGATTCAGAAGTCAGCTCTGCTTAAAATTACTCATGCATGACCCATAACTAATTGCACAAGAGGAGTACAAAACAAATCCTGCCTCGCGCGTTTGTATAAATTAAGTGTACCCTTAAAGCATTTCCATCCAGATATTAGCATGGGATAACGCACAACCTACTATGTTTTCTGCATAGCCCATGCATTGGTTAATAATTTTGGAATCTCAGGGCAATTTAGTATAGAGACTGGCATGGCCTTATAATGTGATATGCATTTCCTGTGCAACAAAATCTTTCTTTAAACTTTCACTCCAAGAAATTTCACATATCTAGGAACTCCGTCTTTTGGTTAAATAACTCTGTTTTAGAATAATTTCTTGAATTTCTCTAAAATACACTTAATAAACACATTAAACTCAATTTATGGATAAAAATATACCTAAATGTAAAAGAAAAATATATAAATTTTATACAAAGCATGAACATGTTTGGCCTCTTATGCATAGGTTTAGGCCCTTATGCATGGGCCCGATTTTCAGGATTTGATTTGGTTTGTTTTTTGGATTTTCTGGGTCTATTTGAGGTTCGATTTGAACATGGTTCAAACCTATGGGATCTTATTGAAAAGCCAGATTTAATGGGGAAATTTTGTATATTCACAACTACCCCCTTAGTATGCTCATTTTGTGAAAAACGTGTCTGATAAGTGTGAACACATTAAAGGAGTGGGTCCTTGAATTTTTTCCTATATATAGGGCTTTGAAGAAGCTTGTCATTATCACAATTTCTCTACTCCTTCTTACTTCTTCCTTTCCTCCCAAATTTCTTTAGCTGAATATTTTCTAGATAATATCGATCGGCAATGATCAGGAGGGGGATTTGTATGTGCAGTTGCTTGTCTTTAGAAGGTGAGCCTGTTACTCTATAACTTGGCTCGAACGAAGACTTTTACTTTTCTGTTAATGAATTTTTAGGCTCTTCTAATGATATATTTGGCTCGGGTGGTCTGCTTGGTCCTTCCGGCATCATAGTTGATTTAGCCAACTCGTCTATTGATTTAGACATTTCTGACTGTATTCCAGATGATCTTCCCCCCATGGAGGCTGCTGGACCCGTGATGATTTCAAACACCATTTTGTTATAGAATTGGCAGGTGTATACGAGCAGACTCAGTTACCTTGCGGTATTTTTTCTTTTCTCTCTCCTTTCTTTTTTCTATGCATTTCATTTTTTGTGTGCTCTATTTTTCTGCTCCTTTATTTTTCCTGAAGGGCAAATACGGAGTCACGCAGCAGAAGACCGAATGGCTGTCCAGAATTGGACAGCACAACTGTGTGAACAGTAGCAGTTTGATTTTTTTTTCTTTTTTAATAAAAAACATTATCCATGCCAAAACACTTTGAAATGGTTTGGTTAGATATTTATTAAACTCTTTAACAAATAAATAAACCAAAAAGAACCCATACTCAACATCAAGGATCTATCCAATTATTGTGCAAAACACAATATAAACGAAGAAGGTTTAGAATGTATAAAATACCTCTCACCCTCCTTCATTAAGCTCCCCAAATGTGAAGCCTCTAGCTTGAGACATACCTA
>CAOJBK011587504.1:0-13943 GCA_948294925.1 Codiaeum variegatum
ACTAGCCAATTACAACATTAGTTACTGGAATATTTTGTCTCTAGTTCGCATATTTTGCATTTACTTTTCTTCACTTTGCTTATCATTTTGCATTCTTGAGGTAAAGAATGGGTAGTTACTGCCGAAGTATAACTCATTTGTAATAATGATACTGGGAAACCATTATTGTTTGAAAAGATTGAAGTTATTCAACCCCTTGTTAGCTCCACTTGGGACTCATTGAACACTAAGAACTTCATTAGACACCAACACACACAATCATGCACATCATCTCCTTGAACACTAAGAACTTCATTAGCAAAAGAGCAAGAGCTCCATACCTGAACACTGAAGAAACAGTCACGAAAAAAGGCAGGTCAGTTTCAACACAAATATTGTAATATGGACAACTCAATATTTGTGATTTAAAAATTACTTCACTTATCTTATTAAGCATTTATAATTCAGTATTTTTTTTTTTGTTTAATCAAAGGCTACTTAAAAATTTTTATTCATGCATTTATGATGGGTTAAATAATAAAATTTTCTAATTATGTTTATTATTAAATATAAAAGTAGAGTGAATTTAATTTGAATAATAAAAAAATTAATAATTATTGTTTATTATATATATATATATATATATATATATATATATAATTTTTCTTCAATTACATACCCATTTTAGATTCTTTCTTTCATTCTTTCTTTTCAGCCAGAAGAGAGCTATAATTTTATAAAACAAGGCTTGACACCTAACAAGTATAAACACACAAGAAGTCCAACAATTAGCTTCGCAGTCTACTAAACTCAAGAAATAACTACCACAAGTTAGGGCTTTTTTTAGGACCCGAAGCCTACAATTATTAGTCTGAAAAAAAAATTGCATTTTGGCCTGTATAATTAATTAATTTACACAAGCCGTTTTTGATCCAAAACTTTTTTCAACATCACACTGTATTTAAACCTTTGTTGTTGCAGTTGAAAGTCAGATGAGACGGTTGAAGAGAAGTATGATTACCAAGAGCCTTTGTGGCTTGGCCAAGCCTTGAATCGATGAATAATCTTCCTAAAGTCCCACACTGCTACATAAGAGAGCACACAACGGTGATAGAAACTAGAACTTCCCTCCATAGTTGAAATTGTTCTAGCCAGCAAGACAAATTCTCTAGTAGCATAGGATAAAAGAACGGATAACCAAGACAATGAACAAGTTTAGCAACCCATCCTGATTAAATTTTGTTAAACCAATAAAAAATAAAAATAAGAAGAAATGAAAAGTTAAAATGTGGGGAAGAAATCCCACATTGAAAAAATATAGAAATGTTTGAGAGCATATATAAGATTGGGTTCTTCTACCTTAATAGCTAGCTTTTAAGGTATGACTCTCCCATAACTATATATACTCCAATTATTTCTAACATGGTATCAGAGCAGTACCGATCCCTAGCATGTGGGCGATGTTTCCTGGTGACTCGAGATGAGACCACCGTATGCTGTCAAGTGTCAACTAGGCGGAACTCGATAAAAATTACTCAGTTGCCACTTGAGGGGGAGTGTTAAACCAATAAAAAAAAATAAAAATAAGAAGAAATGAAAAGTTAAAATGTGGGGAAGAAATCCCACATTGAAAAAATATAGAAATGTTTGAGAGCATATATAAGATTGGGTTCTTCTGCCTTAATAGCTAGCTTTTAAGGTATGGCTCTCCCATAACTATATATACTCCAATTATTTCTAACAAATTTGAAAGAAAGTGACTAATTACACTTCATTAATCATCTGAAAGATACATGCCTATATTTATACAGCTTCATGAGCTATGCCAGTTCATCATTATTCTAACTAATTAAGTTACAGATTCTAACTAATTGTGTAATTTTTTAACTACCCTTCTAACTAAATCTGTATACATCATAATTGTCCTTTTGAGTCTTGACATTCCCCCTCAAGATGGATATACAAATTTAGTATGTTCATCTTGCCTTTTTAAAAATTGTATTGCACAAGATGAATAACTTTAGTAAGCAAATCTGCTACTTGTTGTTTGGTGTGTATGTATTGTAGCTTGATAAAACTAGTAAGCACCTTCTCTCTGATACGTTCACATATACTAAAATAGCAACAAAATCTCCCTTAGCAGTTTTCTTTGTGTAAAGTGAATAGTTAGATCTAGATTGTTTGAACCCTAAATGAACAAGAGCTTGTGTTAATTTGGCATTCCATTGTTTGGATGCCAGTTTTAAACCATATAAGGATTTGGAAAGTTTGCACACAACCTAACCATTACTACTAGAGTCACCACTAATCTCCCCCTGAAACTGGTAGCCTTGAGGAAGTTCCATGTAAACATCCTTTAACAGATCCCCATTAAGAAACGCATTGTTCACATCAAAATGAACAATATGCCGGCCTTTAACTGTTGCCAAAGCCAAAAACAATCTCAAAGTGGAATGTTTAACCACTGGACTAAATGTTTCAGTATAATCAAAACCTTCCCTTTGATTATACCATTTAGCCACCAACCTGACCTTGTACCTTTCAATGGTATTATCAACCTTATATTTTATTTTATACACCCATTTACACCCTATGGCTTTCTGGCCTTGAGGTAAATGAACTAAAGTCCAAATCTGGTTGTCTTCTAATGCATCTAGGTCTGCCTTCAATGCCTCTTGCCAATGTTCAGACAGTTGTGCCTCTTGGTAAGATTTAGGTTTAGATAAGGTAGTGATAGAACAAACAAAATGTTTATATGTAGGAGAAAGATGTGAATAGGTAAAATGATTCTGAATAAGATAAGGTGTAGACATTATAGCTATGTTTGTGTGTGGATCTTTGTGGTTTAGTCAAAATGTTAGTGTGATAGTCTTATAAATATTGAGGTGGCTTAGTAGTTCTAGTGCTCATTCTTAAAATAGGTAAGTCTAACGAAGTTGTTGGATTAGAAGACTCTAATGCTGGTATGGGAGGAGGTAAGAGATCTAATGCAGAAGACTCAAGTAATGAAATTGTGAGCATAACAGGAGAAGAATCATGCCGATGAAATGAATCAAATAGAAAAGAAACATCATTAAGAGAAGATGAATTAGAAGTGTAAACCAATGGAGAGGAAAAGGGATTAGAAGAGGAAGAAGGATCAACAACAGAAAGATCAGACTAAACATGATAATTAGACTGATCAACAACAGGCTCAACCAGTAAACAAGCAATGAAGAATCAAAGGAATGAGAATATTGTGATAGATTAGGAAATATAGTTTCTAGGAATTGAACATCTCTGGAAATGAATGTGGTTTTAGAGTCAATATCATACAACTTGTATCCTTTTATATGAGAAGGATAACCTACAAAAACACATTATCTAGCTTTAAGATCAAATTTCTTTCCAACAGGATGTAAATTGATAGTAAAAGAGAGACATCCAAAAGATCTTAAGTGTGTAATGGTAGGAGGTTTATGAAATAAGAGTTCATAAGGTGTTTTATTAGCTAGAATAGGTGTAGGTGTCATGTTGATAAGATAAACTGCAGTTTGAACTACATCCCCCAAAACCTAACAGGAAGACCTGAATGAATCAGTAATGACCTAGCAATATTAGTGATATGCTAATGTTTCCTTTCCACTACACCATTTTGTTGTGGTGTATATGGACATGAAGTCTAATGCACAATACCATATGTATTGTAGAAGGTTGGGAGGTGAAATTCCTATCCATTATCAGTCTTAAAACTTTTAATAGAAACCTAAAATTGATTCAGAACAAGAGTATAAAATTGAGACAACAAATGTGCCAACTCAGATTTGTGTTTCATAAGATAAAGCCAAACGGTTTTAGAATAGGCATCAATAAGAGTAAGAAAATACTAATTTCCATTATAATCTTTTTGTCCATAAGGACCCTAAACATCAGTATGAATAAGATCAAAACAAGTAGACTTTTTAGATTCATGAACAGGAAACACATGCCTTTTTAGTTTGGCCCTGGGACAAGTGATTCAACTTGAATGCAATAGACTAACAGAATCAGGAATAATAGAAACAAGTTTATCAAAAGGGACATGCCCTAATCTGCGATGTAAAACATCAGCAGATACATAACATACAACATTATTTAGAGAAATAGAAAAATAAGAAACATATGCACAATTTGCAAACTTTTTAAAGAAATATAGACCATCTTCCTGATCAGCCAAGCCAATCGTCCTCCAGAGAGAGAAACTTGAAGGAAACAAGAAGAAGATACGAAAATGAGACAAAGATTTTGATCAGCCAAAAGTTTACTCACAAAAATCAAATTTAAAGTGAAATTAGGAACACCCAGGACATTTTACAAATGTAGACAGGAATTGAGAAAAATAGTATCAATGTGAGTGACCTCAACACTGGTGCCATTACGAAGACTAACACAGAAATTTGAAATTTTAACACAACTCACAAAACAATTAGGAGAACAAACTATGTGATATGTTGCTCCCGTGTCTATAATCCAAGGAGCAACACTAAAATTTTGAGATAAAAGCTTAGTAAGTTTGTGTTTATTGATAACAAAAAGCACAAATGAAATAATACTTGAGAAATTTTCAATATGTCCAGTAACAGAAGATCTAGAAGCAACAAATGGTGTGGATCTAGATAAGCCAAAAATGACAGAAGCAATTGATGAGGTATTAGATAAAGAACGTGTAGTCTTACCATGAGATCCAGCAGATGAATCATTGAGTAGAGACGCTAAACACATCACCTGATCCTTAGAGAGACCGGGATCTTACAAACTAGCAGAAGAACCATGAGGAATTGTAGATGTTTTGTTCTCTGCAACTTACATTGTAGTTGTTGCCTGATTGGCCATTCTAGGGCTATAATTCTGAGTCTTTGCGTTGTTGAACTTGTAGTTTGGTGGAAATCCAATAAGTTTGAAGCATTTCTCATTAATATGGCCTAGTTTGCCACAGTGATAGTAAATTTAATAAGCATGATGATTTCTCTTTACTACTATAGCAGCACTCTCATCAAAACTTTATATCTGTAACACTAAAGACCTCTGTGACTCTTCTTTCAGAACCATGTTATAGGCCTGATCTATACTTGGAAATGGCTTTATGTTCACCACTTGAGATCTAACATTTTGATAAGTCTCATTCAATCCATTAAAAAATTTGAACACTAGATCTTTCTAAGCAGCTTATATAAACTTCTCGAAATAAGCATGTGAACATTTGCCACACTAACAATGTGGTATAGGTCTATACATCTGTAATTCTTTCCAAATTCCATTCAGATCTGTGTAATATGTATCAACAGAGTTTGTTCCTTGTGTAATTGTACACAATATTTGTTGGAGATTACAAATTATCGATTCATCTAGTTGTGAGAAACGTATCTCTAATCATTTCGAAATCACACTTGCTTCTTTTATATAGAACATTATGGATGCGATTGATCGAGTGACATATCTGAGCAGCCAAGAAACAATGAGACAATTACAACGAGTCTAAGGAAGATAATTATCATCTATTTGGGTTGGTTTCTTAATCCTTCCATCAAGAAAGCCCTACTTATTCTTGATTGACACAGCCAAAAGAAAAGACCTCCTCCACGATGCATAATGCTGAGTTGTCAGCTCTAGTGAAACCACAACTGAGCTATGATTCTCGGAATGGTGAAGAAAATATGGAGAAGTAGGATCATCATTTGCATTGGTTTTAGTTGCCATTAACGAATTTCCGAGAAATAGAAATGGTAATCAAAACCCTAAGTTTCAAGGTAGAAGACAAAAGACTTTTTTAGAAAAAAGAAAAGAAAAGAAAATACAAGAACTACTGTCGTGGCTCTGATACCATGAAAGAAAGTGACTAATCATACTTCATCAATCATCTAAATGATACAGGCCTATATTTATACAGCTACATGAGCTATGTCAGCTCATCATTATTCTAACTAAGTTACAGATTCTAACTAATTGTCTAATTTCCTAGCTACCCTTCTAACTAAATATGTATACTTCATCCTTCTCCTTTTGAGTCTTGACAAAATCAATATTAATTTAACCATCTCCATTGACAAAAGAGCATTTGAACATCAAGAGCACCCGCAAAAAAGAAATTGTTGTATTTCGCCAAAGACATAGGTGGCAACAAGACCACAGTTCCAAAAGGCCACTTTATTTTGCAGAGAGAACATAAAACTCCATAATTGAGTGAAACTAAGTTAAAAAAAAAAGGAAGATCTATAAGAGAACAATAAGAAGAAAACCATTTGAGTGTCCCCTTTGACAGTCGGAGCCACCCAAGAAGGCCCTCTTTTGACACCGTGACTACGAGTTCAAAGGAGAGAAAAGAGGGCGAACCTTATTACTTCTAGATTTGAACTCTATGTGTTTCATCTTTAATTAAACTTTATTTTTCCATTACACATAGTTGTTCAATCTCTGATACATGTAAGAAATTGCAAATTAATATGGTTTTCCAAGAAAATACTTTAAAAAAATTATCGTGCCCTTTATATTTTTATAAAACTGGTGAATAGTTTAATTTGAGTCAATTTTGATAGAATTTGATCTTTGGAAAAGTATATGTGCCTTAATGTTTGTTGTTATTAAGTTTCTAGGAGATACTTTGAAGTTTAAGTCATTTTGGGCTACGTTGTCATGTAGATTAAATCCACACAATTGTCTAAACAAGGTTACACAACCATGAAATATTTGAAGCCAAAATGCTACACAGCTGTCAAATTGTCCAATATGAGAAAAATTTCTTCATACTCACACGCCATGTAGACTTAAGAGGATGAAGGCCACACCACCATGTAGACAATTCTACATCACTGTGTAGACACAAGCACGAAAAATCCATGTCGCTGTGTAGCTTGTCAGAGATTTTAAAATTCAAATTGTTTGTACTACACAGCTATATAGAACAAATATTAGAACCTTTTATAGGGAAAATGACTTATTTTAAAGATCTTATATAAAAGAAATGCCTTCAGAAGTTGAAGAATCTTAAAGCACAACTCCAACTCTTCATCTAAAGATCAAAGAGTCCTAAAGTTCACATTTTCACATATACTCCATATTTTAAAGAACTTTGTATTTCACTTTATATCTTTAGTTCTTGAACCCTAAAAGCTAGACCACCTGAATCAAATCTTTGTCTAGCTAATTTAATCATTGTACCAAGTCTTTTAAGGCTTGATTATCTTTATAACTCTTATGGGTTACTTGTATTTGCGTGGAATCCTGTTAAACTATTGTAACGGGTGAAACCCAAAAGCATTTCATTTTGAGATTATTAGAACCTCAAATCATATTGATTTGAGAGTTGTGGAGGTAAAAAAGAGATTAACTCCAAACCACTATAAAATTTGCTAAGTATTTCTCATCCTTAACTTTGTTTTTTATAATTGATTATTTATTGCTCATATATTAATTGCATTGATTTACTTAAATTTCATGCTAAATGAGTGTTTTGAAACTTCATATTTATCCTTATTTGAGCATTGAAACTAAGTTTTATACTTCGGAGATGTTAAACTTTAAAGAAAAAATTTTAACTCCCAATTTACCCCTCTTAACAGTCATAGTTGGAACAATATTTGATGTTAGAACTTTACTTTCATTTCCCTTATGAAATTCAATTATTTTTAGAGCTAATAACTATTATGATAGAAACATCCATTACTCTACCTAAGACACCATTCCAAGAGGTATATTACTCTACAAGACCATCATTGTTTTGTGAAACTAACGACAATTACTAGAAAGAGGATATGATTCCACATCCAATCTCAAGTTTATGTCTTATGGAACAATTTTAGAATGGACATAAGTGTTTTTTAGCCTTCCAAGTTCACCTCCAATGAAAAGAAAAAGATTCAACTCAATGATAAGGCCATTGATCTACTATTTTATACCTAGAATACTAAAAATAAGAGATAACTATATGATTCATACATTAGTGTCTTCTACCTAGGTCCCATTAGTATCATGCAAACCTTAAAGATTGTTTTGTTTACACCTTTTAGAAAACATAAAGTAAAAAGAACCTTGAATTTTTACCACCCTTAGTTAGCCATTAACAATGAGATCATTGTCACTACAAGAAAAACATGGCTATTACGGTGCTTTTAAATGGCTATAGAGGAACTTTTTAGCACCGCAATACCTTTTTGTGACGCTTTTATAAGCGTCGCCTTATGTCTCACAGCTAGGCCCTTTTGTGGCGCTTTTGACTAACGTTGATATAAGTCGCAAAAAAGCGCTGCAAGATCTTGCGATGCTTTTTTTTTATATACTTATAACGATCCATAAAAAGCTTGCAACGCCTTTTTTCACTTATACCAATGCATCAAAAGCATCGCAAGAGCTTAAAGGAACTTTCAAAAGCACCTTTAAATAATTACACTAAAAATCATTCACATAAACTCTTGCAGCACTTTTTTCCACTTATACCGATGGATCAAAAACATCACAAGAGCATAAACGCACTTTCAAAAGTGCCTTTAGGATAATAACACTAAAAATCATTCATATAAAATAAAAAATCCACAATTACCAAATGCAAATTTACAATGAACAAATTTTTCATCAAACCAAATGTGTGAAAAGAGTGTCATTACAGTAAAATACTTCCAAATAACAAAACCAACAAAGTAAGGATGGTGAAAATTAAATATATAAGTCTGATTTTGCATCCTAACTGAGAAGAAACTGCACAAACATTTCGGTAGCTCCTCTTCCGAGTTTTCCCCAACAAGATGCTTATCAATCTTGTCTTCTTCAATTGCCTCTGCATTTGCATAAGCATGAGGAGTTTAGTGCAACTTAGCAGTGTTAATGGCATAAGGTATTAACAAGAGGTAGCATTAGCACTTCAGGCTCATGCAGTGGAGGCAACATGTTTTTTAAGTAAGCTTTTAGTTGTGTATCAAAATCGAATTTGGGGTTCTGTTAAAAATTATTCTTTCTATTCTATAAAATGACATATTTATAGAGGATAGTATCAAATCCATGCATGAACAATGTCATGCAAGTGTCAGTGGTGTCACGTACGCTCCAGGCTTCACACACGCATCAAAACGATGACACATACACGAAACGACCAATGCATGCATTAACTGATTCACGCACGCGTCAAAATGACAACGCATGCATTAAATGACATGTGCATGTGTGATTTCATTTACGTGTGAAAACTGTCATTTAGCTCATGCACGACGTTGTTCTAGGCCTGGGTTCCTCGACCTGATTTTTCTAGGGTCCATTTCAGTCCAATCTGATTCAATTTTTTAAGTTTTCTAGGTCTGTTTGAAGTCTAAATTGAGCCTGGTCAACTTCGTTGACTCGTATCGATGAGCTAGATTTAATGGTACCAAAATTAGGGTTCACAATGTTCTAACACCTTTTACCCATATTTTTGGGAGATTTCTGATTTACTACCATGATTGATACTTAAGTCGTCTGGAATCCTTTCCACATGGTCGACCTCGAGATCATGGATCTTGACGCTATTGGTATCATCGCCACCCATAGTGATGGCTTAGATGATTGGGGAGAGATTTGTGCTTGTTTATCCTTCCGCACAGATGAGAGAGCTGATGTTTGTTGTTTTTCAGGAGTACTGGCAAGTGGGGAGAGCCCGGGAGGACTACTTGCTAATAGATTCCTCTTGGATTTCATGGCATTTCATCTGATGGTTGGGATGCCCCCATTTTCTGCTGATCATGATTATGGCAGGAGGGGAGGTGTAGAGACTTTGAGGCGGAGGTCCTATAGTTGATGCAGTCGTTTAGTTGTTGCTAGTCGCCCAGTTGTTCCTCCACAGAGTTCCACCTTTTTAGGTATGGGAGCTTCCTCTTCTCGAATGCCAGCCAATACCAATCAGCCTTGGCACCGACTACCCCTGATAGTCGATTATGTCCTTTTATACTGATGCGACAGGTGCCAGTCAAGTTCATTATTTTGGCCACAACTATTTGTCGGGGACGCAGAGGGTGGACTTTACTCAGCTTCCGATCATGGTATGTTTTGCAACCTTTGAGTTGGCTTAGCCTTTTATTTTCAATGGTTTCTGATTTCTTGTATATTCTTTGCAAGTTTTTGGTTTTTTCTATGGTTAGGCTATAGACAATCACCAGAGGGCCATGTTCGAGTTGAACACTTCCCTTTCGAAGATCAGCCTTCTGAGGAGCCGGTTGGAGTAAAGGGTTATCCATTGACATGGACCAGAGGATGATCTTGATGAGGAGGATGAGTAGAGGAGGCTGAGCCTAAGGATGATCCATGATGCATGTATATGTATTTGATTGTATGTGGGCCTCAGTTATGGGCTTTGTAAAAAAATAATTTCAGAATTTTGTTTTGTAAATTTTTAATGTAATTTTTCTAAAAAAAATTTAAAACTTTGGTTTTATTTCAGTTTTTTTATTTTATGACTATCGGGAATAATTTTTTTCTTGAAAATTTTATTTTGGAAAATTTTCAGGATAAAAATCGGGCGAAAACGGAATCAGATCGGGCCAAAATGGACTGTTTTGATAGGCCAAATCAGAGCTTGCACATGGCAGTCCACACATGTGCCAGGGCCATAACTCATGCGTAAGGATCTAAATGCAAGCATTTTGGCCAAAATGCATGCATTTTTCCTGGACGCGTGCTTCAGCCTTCCAAACTCAGTTTTCTTCCTCGATTTGCATGCCACTATAAATGAAAGTATGAAATTCGATTTTTGAGTCAGCAAATCACTAGGGTTTGAAATAATTTCGCAGAAAAGCCAGTTTATTTTCTTTTTACCTGTAATATGGAATCCTTTTTTAGAATGTTAATGCCATGTCTAGTTGTATTCATGTGGAGCTCCCTCCCTTGAACACCAGAATATTCTCCGCTACCACTGCTATTGAACTATCCAAGGGAGATCGTGAGTATGTCTGGTATTACGATCACTTGATCAGGGGTATGCTACTTCCTCCTTCACCAATCTTCTGCCAGTGTTTTGAGTACTTCAAGGTCAACCCAATGATGCTGACTCCAAACTCCATTGAAGACCTTCACTATTTTGAAGTGGTGTGTTTTGTCCTGGGGATCAGTCATCCGAACCCCAAAATGTTTCAAGTCTTCTTCAATTTGGCTGCCTCCAGTGAGCCCTACATCTGGTGCTTCCATAAGAAGCTGCTGCGGATCCTGTTTAGGGCGAAGGAGAACAAAGTAAATGACTAGAAGAATAAGTTCTTCTCAGTCCAGGTGCTGAAGCTGATCAGAAAAGGCCAATTGGGCTTTGGGTTCACCAGTGAGTATAGAGGCTTGCTGAGGGTGGAGAAGCTTGATAAAAACATGACCCTCGCAGATGCCTAGGGCATCCAGGCCCTCACGAACTGTGGTCAATTATTCGACGAAGACTGATCATGAGCTCATCCTATCTTCAGGAGGTGGATGGGCATCACTCACTGCCTCACAATATACAACGTGTCTCTCGTAAGTATCCTCTTCACTTCATACCCTTTTACTTCATATTTTTTATTACAATATTTATGTAACTAACTTGACTGTGTACTTTCAGAGCCTTCGACAGATCAAAAGGCAAGGGACGTGCTGAAAGAGGTGGTACAAGCTATGGTGGATGCCTTCCCAGAGGTATCCAGATAACCTCTTTGCCCTGCGGACAACAAGGCATTTCTCCCCATCTGGTGCTTCAAGATCGGGCGTCTCAGGAAATGAACCCTTGCAGAAAATAAAGTATCCATGGCCTATAACAACCTAAATATAGAGGTGAAGAGATATAGATACCTGAAGAACTTCAGGGTTGGAAAGGAGTATTTGGATTTGTCTTCTGAGCGTTACCCCTCCGCTCTTGCCATGGCTTTTGCTGAAGAGGGGGGTGAAGAAGTTGTTGGCCCGTCCGGGGGTGATGCTGAAGTCTCGATGGATGACCTAGAGGAGTCCCCTAATGTACTCCTAGTTCAGAAGAGGGGAGAATCCCTTATTGTTGGATCTACTGAGGCGAGGCCAGAGGAAAGGAAGCTAAAGAGGCTTCATAAGGTTACTGAAGGAACTGACGATCCGGCTCCAGCAGAGGGTCCTTTCTAGCTCGGGATGCCTTAAAACTACCAGCTCAGTGTCCGGAGCAACTTGGTGGACGATCTCGTGCGAGAGAACGCTGAATTCGCTCGAGTTCATGGTTAAGTTTTGACCTTCTTGAATGAGATGGCTCCCAACTTTAGGCAGTTCCATAAGTTGGTGAGTCAGTACTACCAACATGTCGTCCTAGTGAAGGATGGGGCCACTTTGGTGTCTCAGTACAAGCGGTTCCTGAAGCTGAGACCTTCCAAAGCCTTCAAAAGCTTGGCTTAATGGAGTGCACTTACACCAGAAGACATCTCCAAGGCTATTAAAGCTGCAAAGGCCTTGGCTACTTCCTTGATCCATAGTCCACCCTCACAGCTACTTCCTTTTGCCCCTACTGTTCGGGTTTGGGTGCCAGTCTCTAAGCCTTCCTCTCCGGTTTGAGCACCACCTGTTGAACCTTCCCCTGAGTAACCCCCTCAAGGTATATATATATATATGATACGGGTCTATCCAAATTGGGTTTAGAAGGATCTGGGCCCCAAACATGTACAAAGGCTCGTACTAGAAGGTAAGAACCCCAAGTCCATAACTCTTTTATTACCTTTTTCTAGGCATAGAAGGCTTAGGCCACTTGCTGAAGAGATAGGAAGGGGCTTTGAAGGACCACCCTCGAAGGGGGCCTTCGGCCCTTTATCCTGGACATGTGTCATAGATCCATTAGTAACACGTGTCCCTACTCTTGATAAACATCAGGCCATGTTCATCGTAAACACTGCCATGTGGACCACTCACAATGTGCCACGTGGCCCCAAGATCTATTATATATAGTACATGATGTCACACTTTTCAAGGTACGTTCACTAAACCTTAAACTACCCAAATATACTTTCTTAAGGATTCAAAGTGAGTTCAAAGCATACAAATCCATTACTGACTTGAGCGTCGGAGGATCATTGCCAGGTACACCAACTAGAATATATTAAAATCCAAAAGCAATGAGAAACGATCCCATAAAATTGATGCCCCATACATTAAAAATTTCAACCACAACAAAGTTAGTTAAGGGTATCTCATTCCTTTTTCCTATATTGCCTACCCTTTGGCATCTATCACATCACTTACAATAAGCATGTGCATATTTAAATAAAGTAGGCCAATACAAACCACTTTGGAGTACTTTCTCAGTAGTTTTCTTACCTCTAAAGTGTCCACCACAATTCATATCGTGACAAAATTTTAGTACACTTACCTGTTCCTCTTCCGGAACACATTTTTGGATGATTTCATCCTTGAAAATCCTAAATAAATAATGCTCATCCCAAAAATAAAATTTGCAAATATGAAATAGTCCTTTCTTTTCTTGAAACGACATATCATCTCTAATAATACCACATGCAAGGTAATTAGCAATGTCAGTAAACCATGGGGTTTGTGACAACACAAACAATTGCTCATCAGGAAATGCTTCTAAGTCCTTGGTAGTATTACTCATTTCAAACTCATTATCGGATGAGAAGGGTAACTAGACAAATGGTAAAAAACAATGTTCTCACTACCTTTCTTATCCCTTATTTCACAATCAAACTCTTGAATGAGTAACACCCACCGAAATACACGAGTCTTTACATGTTGTTTTATCAATAAATATTTCAGAGTTGAATGATCAGTATGAATTATGACTTTGAAACCAACTAAGTATGCCCTAAACTTACTTAATGCAAAAATAATAGCAAGCAGTTCTTTTTCGGTGGTAGTGTAATTCAATTAAGGGCCAGAAAGGGTTAAACTTGCATATTGTATAACTCTCAAAGATTTATCAACCCTTTGGCCTAAAATACGGGGGGCCGGCCCCCCCCCCGCGCCCGCCCCGGGCGCGGGGGGGGAGCGCGGCGCGGAGAGGGGCGCCA
>CAOJBK011588234.1:0-14009 GCA_948294925.1 Codiaeum variegatum
CTTAGAATCTATGATTAGGAGACCAGAGGCATAGGAGGCAATCTTGCTCAAGGGTACTTTCCAAATCCTCAGGCCTATGTGCCACTTCCTTAGGCTCCAAGGATGGAAAGAGTTTATTTAAATGTTGTATGTGATGTGGTACAAGAGTTGTATGGTCCTGGTATGCGTTAAGTAGGTCGACCCAAATTTCATAAGTCATATCCAAATATGATTGACTAAGATAATCCTTATCGAAGGGGGCTATCGTGTTCCTAAGTTTTCCTTATTCTCTAAAGAAGAGGGATAATCCAAACTTGAACATATTGTCTGTTTTGCCATTAAATATGATGAATTGGCAAATTAGAAAAAAATTTCCAATTTAAAGTTATGATTGTTTCCTAATAGTTTAATTGGTATTGCTTTTACTTAGTATGCTACACTTTCCAGAAATTTTATTTTTACATGGAAGGAGATGGAGCATCACCCAGTTCTTTAGGGCTGGACTAGAGGTTTGCATAGCTGAATTATCTAGAGTGACTCAAAGAATTGGTGAAACGTTTGATCTCTTCATTGCATAGTTCAAAAGGATGAGGAATAAGTGTAAAACCCTTTTACCAGAAAATGAATATGTCAAAATGGCTCAAAGGGGTCTCGATATTGAACTGAGAAAAAAATATATGTGTAGGAATTTTGAGACTTTTATGAGCTTGCTGCCAAAGTAAGTAAGTATGAAGAGTAACTTAAGGAAGAGAATCCAAGGAGTAAATCCTCAATGGAAACTTATTTCCAAGAGGTTTCCAATGTTGAAGTTGTTGTTGTTGACCTTGCAAATACTGGGTCTTGTGTTTGCCCACTGCCGAAGAATATATCTGCAAAAACTTAGAAGAAATCCTAAGGCTCAAATCCTCAAATTCAATACACTTTTGAGATTTCCAAAAGTGATCAAATCTTTGATTTTCTTAAGGAAAAATTCATCAACCTCTCACCTGACCATAAACTTTCAACAAAGGAGGAATTAAAGGGAAAAGACTATTGTAAGTACCATAATTCTTACAATCATTCTACTATTGCTTATTGGGTGTTTTAAAATGTGGTACAAGATCGAGTCAATAAAGGAGTTTTGAAATTCCTAGAAAACAAAGATGTCATATTGATGAGGAAGACCCATTCCCATCAATAGCTTCCATCAACATAATTGACACTGATCTTAGAGTATTTTTAGCCATAAAAAAGAAACTCAAGGATAGATAGGATAATTGGGACACCCTTGGCCAACCCTCTGCCAAATTTGACTTTTTTCGTGAATTACAACAAACCACCATCAGTAGAAATCTCTAGAGAATCAATAAAACGTAATGGTTGGGGAGACAACACTGAGGAAGGTGGTTGGTCAGGAAATAAAAAATAATTTTATCACAAAAAATCCTTCAACAACTACAGACAAAGCAATTGTCATTATTGTAGTTGGAGGTCAGCCTCGAGTTGGAGTTCCTTAAGCCAACAAGGAAATTTCTCAACAAAAAAAATAAAAATATTTTCATAAATCTGATTCCTCTAGGAATGTCTCAAATAATTACAGGAGGGAAGATGATTTCACCTCCCTAAAGTTCAATAGAAAACAACCAAGGTTTGTGGTACCTAAGCATTTACAACCAAGCAGATAGTGGCATCGAGTGCAGCACAAAAAATTTCTTAGCGCTTCACTCATCTGAAAAGAGGAGACTTCAAAGGAAAAGGGCTATGGAAAAAAAGGGAGAAGGAAGATCAAAAGCAAAACTGAATGATGCATTAGGAAACCCTTGGAAAAAAAATCAAAATTTAGCAGAAAGTCCCATGAGGATCCCTATCTCAGCAAAGATGAATCAAAGAGTTCTAGATATGAGGCAGACTTTAGTGAACATTTGGAGACTGAAGAGGATATGAAACTTTATGCCTTTAAAACTCATGGAGAACCTTTTTCCTTGGGATGTCCAAGCACTTAGGTTATGCTTCTTTATAATTTTATGATGCAAGATGCTGAGGAAACGGAGTTCCCTGACTCTTGGGGGACAAAATTCTCAAAATCATCAGATGTACATCTAAGTGGGGTAGTAATTCAGGCCAATCGGCCGGACCAACTGAAAGGAGACATCCTTGAGAAGCCTTCTATTGAAATGACCAAACACATAAAGCCTCTATACATCAAGGCTCACTTGAACAATAAGCCATTCTCCAGGATCCTAGTGGATATTGCTTTGGTGATTAATGTTATTCCTCTTAGGCTTTTTAATTCTCTTTAAAAAAAATAGAGAAGATTTAATTTCTATTAACATTACTATATTAGCTTTTACATGTGAAGTTACTAGTGTTGTTGGAGTTTGCTTGTGGAAATCACTATTGGCAGTAGAAATTCACTCACAACATTCTTTATTATGAAATCAAAGGTTAGCTACAATGATTTTCTTAGGAGAGATTAGATTCATGCTAATTGGTGTGTGTCATCTTCCTTACATCAATGCTTGCTCATTTGGAAGGGTAATGACATTGAAGTGGTTTGGGCTAACAATAAACCATTTACAACATGTGCAGATAATTTGAAAGCCAAGTTCTATGATATGGACTTGGAACCTCTCGAATTTGCTGCGAAGAAGATGAGTAGAGTTCCTAAAAATACCTATTTTTCTAAGCATGACATGGAGAAACAAGTGCAAGAGCATTCAAATTTGATTTACAATGAGAAGCCCATCGTTCCTTACTCTAAATGGCCAAAGGAGGGTTCTATAATTGAAGAAATTGATGATTAATCACACCAAAGAAGAGTTAGCAGTGGCTGTATCTTTCGTTCATAAGCTTCCAATGCCAGGGGCAATGAATAAAATTGTTGAGGAAGATTTAGAGGTATATGGTGTTGTGATCATTGATGAAGAAGAGTTTGTTGAGGATTTTGAGGAATTACAAGTTGAAGATGTGATGGAGGCTCCACCAAACCTTCAAAATAATCAACATGAAGTTCAAGATCATTTGGAAGAAATAAATCTTGGCACTCCACAAGAGCCAAGAATTACATATATCAGCTCTTTGTTAAACTTGGTGTGGAAAGTTATACTGCCACCTAGAAGAAATGACAGAGAGCTGGGGAAATGGTCTCCCAATTGGAAGAGACTGTTTAGAGTGCACCAACTGTCTGATGGCAATGCATATTGGTTAGAAATTTTAGATGGAGATCCATACAAGAGGTTCATCAATGGCAAGTACCTAAAAAAGATACTTTCCCACTATGTGAGACATGTCAATGAAAAAATAGTTGTAATTGGCATCTTGGCAAAAATAAATTCCAATTCATATTGATAAGTACTATAAATAAATAAATAAAGTTTATTTAGTATTTAAATAATCTTTGTTTCATTTGACACAAAAAAATAAAATAAAGGTTATGAATTTCAATAAATTTTGACAACATGTCGGATGAATTGTTAATAAATTTCGACAGCATATATGTTGAATTTTTATTGTTTCCTTATGCTAATGCATGGTTGTGGTGTTGATGTGTGAAAAGTTTTCTGTGAAAATCAAACAATTTTCAATGAGGCATCAATGCCTTTCATTCATGTTCCTCGGGCCCAAGGCCTTCATTAGTACCTGTTCAAGTAATAGCAAATCCAAAAATTGCCAAACAAGTTCAAGATACTACAATCCATCACAAGCATAAGTAAATAAGTGATAACAATTCATAAGAGACAACATAAATCAAATAGCATCAAAGTCAAATATGTAAAGGCTTTCCCAAGCCTCAAGGCACTTCTGCTTGCTCCCTATTACTTCTTGCACTTGCTTTTTCCATCTTTGAGTAGCTTCTTTCTGATCGAATAAGAGCTTCACTGTTGCATTAGCTTTCTCTACTGCTTGCTGGTACTCAATGCTCATCAATTTGTTCATCTTCAACATTTCAGCCTTCTGTGCCTTCATAGAAGCTATTTGTTCCTCAAGAGCAGTGAGATATGTACTCAGCTTGTCAAAAGAAGCTTAGGCCTTAACTCCCTTAGCCTTCATCTTTCTAATTCCCTCTTACTGCTCTTGGTAATCATTCTTTCGCTGGTTAAAATGAGTCAAGTGTTTTGAAATTACCATTTTCTTTGCACTGACTTCATCAAGGTGAGTAAAGCTCCACATGATTTTCTCTTTGATTGAGGACACTACTGCTGATCTTCTACTTCTATCCAAAATGCTAAGATTCTAAAAAATAACAGATCTTTGAGTCCATGTCAATGTCCCAATTCTATATCCAGCAACAACTTTCAAGGCACTTTTGCTTTGGTAATCTCTTCCTTAGTAGGTGCTACATCTGCACTCAGCTCCTGGTCTAAGGAAGACATATCAAAGAAGCTCAAATCCAAGGAAAAATCTTCTTCTGGCATGGATTGCCAGATATTTGAATCTTGTTATAATGGTCTAAGTCTTGGGCAAGAGGAATGTACTCAACACTGAGTCTCCCTGAGGAAGGGCAGAAAAGATGTGTGCACAACAATAGTTATAGAAAAGCGACATGCTCCTCAGAAGTCAGTGTCCCTTTTTTTGCCTGAAACTTCTTGAAGCATCATCATATGACTTAAAAGTTCTTAAGGAAAGCTTTATCTTGGGTTAATGGTCCTCATCAATCAAGCACACTATGTCCTTCCCTAAGATAGGAAGCTCAGTGATAGTAAAGACATCAAGCAAAGTGGCATCCATATGGTCAAAAGGGAAAATGAATGTGCTGCTACTTAGACCCCAAAACCTTGTAGCTGTGTAGAGAAGTTAGGGAATCTAAGGCACGTCCCTAAAAGTCATATCAATCAACTGAGAGATACCCAACTACTCCCATTTGTGGCCATAATGCTCCCTTTGCCGAACAGCCCACTAACCCCACTCTGGAATATGCTTTACCTATGATTTCATAGCACTATGAGGTGTAAAATAAAAGAGATAGATCATCTCATCATGATGAATTAGGTTAGAAAGTGGAGGGCTCCCTGTAGCAAGAGGTTGAGATGGTGTGGGGGGTCAGTATAGCTACTTTGTGGTATTTTCTCTTGTAAGTGAAACCCTTTGTGGTAAAGAGAGAATTTGTGGCCAGTAAATCAAAAGCCTCTAAGAAAATTAAATCAAAAGCAGTAAAATACTTCCTTGATATCAAAAAATTAAGGACATCATTCAATATCTGTTTCTTTTACTATCCTAATCTTGATAATCTATTGAAAAGCACACATAAGTGCACACATGTAGAAACAGATGGATTTTTCACTCAATACCTCAAAGTTGTCAAGGACTTCATCAGGGATATCAGAAAGTGATGAGGGAGGTAAAGCCACTATCCATTCAAGAAAATGTGAGTTAGAATCATGGTACAAGTAAACTATTAGCTCCTTTGGAACTTATTTTTTCTAAAAAAATTAAGATTTGAATCAGATTAGAATTCTAAGATCAAAAGTCATAAGATTCCTTTTCACTGTGATTTAATTCAACAATTGATTCATGGCAAAGCATATAGCATTGAACTAAATTTGGAAAATATTGCTAAATTTTCCTAATGAATGTCCATATCATACATCAATCATCATATGAAAATCAAGTGCATCAGTATAATTTAGTGTGTTTGTGGTTAAACTAACCACATGCCGAGCTACATGAAAAATGACATGTTATGAGATGCTATTGTGATTTTGTTATCAAACCTAAAAATTGTCTAAGAAATTGGTGATGAAGCTGTTGATTCAAAATATTTAAACCAATGAAATTTTGAAAAGATTGACATTTTGGCATGAGGAAATATTAATTTCCAACTCAAATTTTCAAAACTTCCTCAAGGGAAAGATTGAGATTTGAAAGTTTTTGCCTAAGGAAGTCTATGCATTCATGTCTATTGAACAAAAATTGGCAAGTATCAATGTAAAAATGATCAATGAGATTTCAAGCAACAATAGCACAGTAATAATTTCCCTAAGAAAGTCCAAACCTCAACAACACAGTGTTTTGAATGAACAGGTTCAAAGTCAAGTTTCCTTGGTGAAATTTATATTTTAAAATAGATTTTGGCATCAAATTGCTAAGATTTACTTTTGCATTAGAAAAAATTCAAGAAAATGCGCAGAATTATCACAACTCAAGCAATTTTTCTTAGGAAATTTCAACAAGTTCCTCAGAAATAAAATTAAAGATTAATTCTACGAAATTAGAATTTACCTTTTTTTCGTTGTATAAATTTGGAGAAGTATTTGATTGAGTTAATGGAAATCATGCTTAATCTCTTAACACAAAAATTACCCAAAGAAAATTCAAACAAAAGAGTTAAGATTGTAAACCTCAAAGAAGTTGTAGAAATCCCAATCTCCTTGGAGAAATTCAGCTATATCTCTGATTACAAGCCAAATTAATATGAAAATCAACTAAAACAATGAAAGTATTATGAAAACTATAGCAAAACCTCTATAAATTAATACCATATAAATTAATAACCTCTAAAATCTAATATAATTTCTTGGAACTAACTTTGTTTCATATACATAAATTAATATTTCCATTATCTAATATTTAATAGAAAATCCTAAAAAATCCTTTAATGGTATTAATTAGCAAAATCATTTATTTTAGAAAATCATTTATCAAAGGTAGCATGCTTTTTCTTATTATTCTAATTTTGAATTATATATTTCATATTATTTTATGAGTTACGATACTTAGTGAGTTTTTTTAAGTAAAAGGCTGAAGTTAAACTCTAATTTATTAAGATAAAAAGAAAATAGCAAAACAAATATTCCAAATAAATCAATAGAATATAAAAGACAACCAATAAGAAAAAAAATAATTACATATCAAAAAAGGTGGAGGCATTCGGTTTCACAGAGATTTAATGAGATTAAAAGTCAAATAGATAAAAATATGAATAAATAACATATAATTTTTATTTGTTATATCAATAAAAATTATTATGATACATAATTTTTTTTTGATTTCCTATTCATTTAATAATATTGTCATTGTTATGAGATATTTGTTTGCTATTTTTTATTTTTCATTTATTGGAAATGTATATTAAATTTATTGTAAGTTGTAAGTAAAAAATAATATGGTTAGAATTTTGAGATAATTTTTTTATGTATATATTTTAAAAATTAATAACCTCCATTAATTAATAAAAAAAACTTGCTATGAGTCATATTAATTTGCAGAGGTTTTACTTTATAAGTAAATTGACTTTAAACCTCTTAAAACAGAGTTTGTCTCATTAGATTTTCAATTTAGTATGGAATAGGAATTCACCTCAAATTATATTATCCAATAGCGACCACTTGTATATGAGCTATTGTAGCATAAAATGAGAATCAAATGTCATATTCCCATGGAACTCGCGTCGGCTTATTAATTTATTTTGCAAAGTGCAATTAAAAGTAAAAGGGATTTTGATTTCAGAAAATAAAGTAAATCAAACAATCAAACTAAAGCAAACAATTAAAATATGTGATATGTAATGATATGAATGAGTCTAGAGATCTTTACAATCCATAGTCCATCATTTATGGCTTTAAGCAATTGGGCCAATGAGTTATGCTAAACTATCAAATTTTCAATGAAATCATTAAGAAAACATAGTTTCTCTCACTAGATTTTTTGTTTGGTACGGAATAGGATGACCTAAAACCATGAAAAAGTTGAATTTATAAGTGTAGAAAAAACTCATCCGCACGACCAGAACGAAGGCGCATAAGCCCATACAAGGATGCTTTGCTTATGCGGATGATGCCCTTTAGCTCAGTAAACAGCACAACTCGTATAGCATCGGCACAAATTGTTTCTTAATCCACACAGCTCGTGCAATTGCGTATTTCTAGCCCTTCTCAGTACATTAAATCATACGGGCAATTACACAATGGCACGACCATTTCATTATTCTGCATGGCTCGTGTAGTTGTGAAACTCCTTGGAACCTCAAAATATCATGTACTTTTAATCCCGCTCATTTAAGAACTTCATCTTTCGATCCAATAACTCTATTTCTACATTAATTCTTGATTTTCTATAAAAAAAACTACTTAACAAACATATTAAACACAATTTTTAGGTGAAAATAGACTCAAATATTAAGAAAAAAAATATAAAATTATGCCTAGAATAATAGGATCCCTAAAAAATCTAAAAATTGAGCTTTTATATTTCTAGAAAATTGCATTGGCATGGCCTGAATAGATGTGCACGGGCTTGTGCAAAGGTTCTCAGCCCGTGTGTTTGATGAACTTAAGCTCAATGAACAACATGACTCATATGGAATCGGCACGGCCTTATTGTTCATCCGCACGTCCTGTGCTGTGATGGTTCTCTGGCTCTTCTCAATACAGTGAATGGTATAGATTGTAAGTCAATGTCATGCCCATTTTGATGATCAGCACAACCCGTACAGTTATGAAACTCCTTAAACCCACCAAAAATCGCGTACTTCCATACCTCTCGCTCAAGAACTTTGTCTATTGATCCAATAACTCTATTTATGCATCAATTCTTGATTTTCTCTAAACAACACTTGACAAATACATTAAACACAATTTTTGGGTAAAAATAGACTCAAATATTAGAAGAAATTAAATAAAATTATGCCTAGAATATTTATTTGGGAGTTATAATTTAAGGGATTTTTTAATTTGAATTTGGGATTGAAAAATTTTTTATTGGAAATTGTTTTTAAAAGTTTTTTTTTAGGAACCTGAGTCATAAAATTTTGAAGCC
Organism: Codiaeum variegatum; assembly: GCA_948294925.1. Taxonomy (NCBI): domain Eukaryota; kingdom Viridiplantae; phylum Streptophyta; class Magnoliopsida; order Malpighiales; family Euphorbiaceae; genus Codiaeum; species Codiaeum variegatum. The sequence goes on from CAOJBK011588234.1 coordinate 8,713, forward strand.
CTCAAATTCTGCGCTTTTTTGACCATTCTTGTTGATTCAGACAGGCCTGGTGATTACGTTTCCATTTTTCATGGATCCGTTTTTCACCACGAGCCATAAGACCTTGGTGAAATTGGATGAAAGCTACTTTGGGTCTCACCATTGGGAAAGTTTGAGTTTGAAAATCATATTTTACATGTTTATAAGCTTTGGACAAAGCTTACAACATGTGAGGAGCATTATTTGTGCTAGAAAATTTAAAATAATTGATTTTTTTATCAAAAGGCCCATAGAGATATTAAAGCCTATTGAGAAAACCATTTTTTGTGAATAAGAATCAAGTCATTAGAAGATTTTGGAGTTAGAATCTTGCAAGCAAAGTAATGTAAAGTTGCATTAACTTCCTCAGAGCAATTTTTTGTCTTTCACATTCCGTTAGAGGAAGAGGTTCATCAGGGATATAAAAACAACAATGGCAGAGAAGAAAGAGGACATCATCCAATCATCAATAAAAACCAACAATCCAACACAATCAACAATCAACTACTACAACTTTATAAATTTTAGTTTTTCATTAAGCTAAAAATTTCATTCAGTGTTATTATCTATTTTCAGCCTTCCTCAGTGTTTCAATTTACTGTAATCATAGTTTTTTATAGAATTAATATTGTCCCAACTATAGACACAAGAAGGTGGGGGGACTATTTAGGTTTTTCAAACAAGTTAATCAAATTTTAATCCTTTTAAACTCTTTTTAAATTAAGGAACAAGTTGTAATACAAGGAAAATAAAACCAAGAACTTCAATGAGTGTGTAAGAAAATTTTCAAATCACCAATTCAACAAAAAATTTTCAAATCACCAATTCAACAAATAAAATAGAACAATAAAAAATAAATAATAACTAAAAGAGAGATAAGAGAGAATGCTCAGTTTATAGTGGTTCGGAGTCCTTCTCCTTCATCCACTCTCTCAATCAAACCGATTGAGGTTCCACTATCTTCAATCTGAAGCTCTCCAAGCTTCTAGTTCTCAGGGATTTCACCCAAATACAACGATTGGAGCAACCAACTCCAAATACAAGAGTTTAAGTCAAAAGATTTGTTTACAATATGATAGTATAAAGATTTTCAATAGAGAACTTAGCTAATGATTTTCTAAAACCAAAGGGTTTACAATGAAGTATGAAGGTTTAAGAAAAACAAAGAAAGATTTAGCTTTGTGAGCGAAGAAATCAAGAAAAAATGAATAGAGTTGTAATATAATAGTTCTTAATTGTTCTTGACTTCCTCTTTATATCTTTGCCAATTTGGAGCCAAAAACTTGTCTCCAACTTTCAAAAAATACTGATGATGTCATTTTCAACGGATTCTGACATGTTGGATATGGGCGTATAGCCTTTTCTTCATACGGGCGTATATTTTAGGTGTGAAATAAATAGTCATTGAATTGGATACGGGCATATCCTTTGTCCCTAGAAATCCAAATATCCCTTCTACTAGCATACGGGCATATAGAGCTAACTCTATACAGTTGTATCCATTATAGCAAACAGGCATATCCACCAGTTTCTGCAGTTTTTGAAAATACTTTAATTCTAAAATGTTTGTTAGTTCACTCAAAGTATATAGGTAAATAATCTAAGTACCAAAAATTTAATTATGCACCAAATTTAGTTCACTCAAAGTATATAGGTAAATAATCTAAGTACCAAAAATTTAATTATGCACCAAATTCTCATAGATTGCTCAATCAAACATAATTTTGTCAAATGATATCTTTTAAACCACAATTATACTATAAGTTTTGGAATCATCAAAATATGGAGAATAACCATCTCTCCCTTTTTTATGATGACAAAACCTTAGTCTCGTTTCAAGCAAAAATATGAAATGCTATGAAAAACTAAACTAAAAGCATTTGTCAAATTTTTATGCAAAAAATTTGGCATTACTCCCCCTATGGGTATGCCAATCTTTTTGTTAAAAAATTTGCATTAAAAACTTTTAAAATGATGATAATGCAAAAACCATTAATCTTATTTCATTAAGCAAAAATAAAACAACAACAAGCAAAAACTTGTTCACGACATAAGCTTGTCAAATACTAAAGCATAATATGCATGAATCTAATCACAAGCTTACAGTATCACAAGTTATATCAAAAGATAGCTCAATATGCTCAATATAAGCTCAATCTTAATATAACCAAACACATACCAACATTCAAGTTGTAATATCAACATGTCAATAATATATAAGCTTGAAACTCAAATATTTTCTCTCCCTTTTTTTCATCATGCAAAAAGGTAAGGAAAATAACGTTAAAGCATAATAATAAAAACAATATCCAAAATATCAAAACATAATCAACAAAAATTGAAATTAACTTTAAACATTAAAATATTGAATAATATTCATAACAAAACATCCATAAGATCAACCAAACCATAATCCAAAACACATCAAGCCTTAAAGGCTAATGTACCACAAACTTAAAGTATAAACATAACAAACACATTAATGCCATAAAGTTTACAAACTAAGTAAAAACAAAATCTGATATGTTTTTTTAAACTGAATATGGATAATAAGGCTCGAATTTCTAGAGGAGGTAGAGGCTGATGTGGGAAGTTCTTGATGAAAGTTATCATCATATTATAGAGGTCATCTAGCTTCTTCCCGAATGTGGTAAGTTTGTCTTCCATGGTACTAAGTCATCCTTGTACTTCAAAGCGAAAATTTTCCAAATTCCTTGTGTTTTCATCTATTATGCCAATCACCATGTCTTGAAACCATAGATCCTCATCATCATCAGCTTCCTCTTCCCCTCCTTCTATTACTTGTATCTCAAAGTCCTCATCGTCACTCAAAGCATCTCCTCCTTGCTCTTGGTCTACCTCAAGGGCACGACGTGCAATTTCCTCTGGTGTAGGAGGTGCGGAGTTGGGAACTAGCACATAATGATGCCCATCCATACGAACCAATCCAACATTCTTCCAAGTGTCAAAGGATAGATGGTTCATTTTCTTTCATGCAACTATGTAGGGATTGTAAGCATGTGCATCAAAGGTGCCAACCTTGTTTGCAATAAGTGTCACGATCCAACCCCATCTAATTTTTCCCTTCAAGCGAGTCAAATAATACTTCCAAGCATTGATCAAGAACACCACTCCATTAACCCTTGCATTGTTGAGAAAGCATTCTCATAAAAATATCTCAACCCTAGAAATCTTGCTATGGTTGGATTTGTATAAAAGCAAAGTTAAAATGATCATGTGTGCCATCCTCATCCGTACACTAATAATTTCAAAAGCTTTGACATTCTTTTTCTTTGGCAACTCTAACCCATTGGTCATCAAACCTCATTCCCACTCCAACTTTATTTCTATCCAATAACTTCCTCATCACCATACACTCCCAAATACTCTCCAAGTTCATGTGTAGAGATATGATATTCTTTCCCTTGAATTTTGTATCGAAACCCCAGACTATCATCCTTGATTTTAAGTGTTGAAAAGAATTCCGATGTAAGGTTATGGTATACCTTCTAAGAAGTATTGGGGCATTTCCACGAAGGGAAAATGGGTTCTAATAACTTCTTTAGGTCTTTATCAACACCCAACTTAGTTAAGCAATCAAGGTCTAAGAGCGTATAAGAAGTAGGGGTTCCTTGTGTGATTAACCTATCATACCTATTTTAAGCACCAAGATCATCAAATCTAATACTAAAGTCATGTGGTCGAAGACTTACCCGTGATGTTCATTTAGGTACACCCCTTTGTTGCCTAGGTCTCCTTTAACTTGTTGTTCTTACTGAGCTGGCAACATTTGGATCAACCCTTCCTCTTTTTGAAGCTCCCCTTGGATTTGTTGAACTCATGTTGAATGGAATTTGATCACCAAAGGAGGAAAAATGGGAATTTTGGATTTTAGGGTTTGAAAGGAAATTTTAGGAAAATGGATGAAATTTGGGTTTTAAATATGGAGATTGAGATGAAGAAAAAAGATTTTAAGTTAAAATGATGAAATAAACACTCAAAATCACTTTTAAGGTTGTCAAAAATGAGATTAGAAAACAAAAAAACAGTGAGAGGCAAGAGAGAAATAAGAAATTAGGGTTCTAAAAACTGAAGAATACGTGTATCGCTACCTTTTATACCCCCTATATCGGGCTAAGATACGGTCATATAGAAGGATTTCTATACGGGCATATGCTAGTCGAGTAGGGTTTTTGAACATCAAGCCAATTCAATACGAGTGTATGGAAATTGGGCTATATGGGCGTATTGAATGCTGGAATTTTGAAAAACTCTAATTTTGGAATTTTTCAAAGGATTTTATGGCATATACGATATGTTTACACTAATACTCATTCTTGGCATTAAAATTGATCTATAAATGACCATAAGATGAACTGACTCATTAAAATTAAATCAAATCCCTTTTAAAGCTTATTCACACAATAACACATAAAACATGTCTCATACATAAACACATCATATCATCAAATAAACACATATTAATTAAAATATGGACATTTAATTTCACCAAATAAAGAGATTTAAGGTCAGATTATACATGAGAGGCATCAATCATGCCTAATTCTCTTCGAATGTAATAGAAAGCTTCCTATGTATCTTAGGATCTATTTGACACATGCAAGATGGGATTCATTAGGATTCAATTAGAATCTAGCACACATGCATATACTATGCAATATATCGGGTCTAGATGCAGTCAAGTAAAATAAATACCTTATCACACTCCTATAAAGTTTAGTGTCAACGAAATTACCTTTAGCATCAGCATCTATCTTGATCATAGTGCTTATAGGAGTATTGTGTGGTCTTACCTCATCCATATCAAATTTTTCGAGCTTCTCCTTGGCGTATTTCATTTGGTGAACTAAGGTTCCATACTCTAATTGCTTTATTTACAATCCCAAGAAGAAATTTAGCTCCCCCATAATGCTCATTTTGAATTCACCTTACAAAGTAATTCATTAGTAGCACCAAATATAATATCATCAACATAGATTTGAATAATTAGAGTGTCTTACCCTTTGTTTTTAGTAAAAAGTGTAGTGTCAACTTGGCCTTCAATAAAATATTTTTCAATTAAAAAGTTTTTCAACCTCTTATACCAAGCACTAGGGGTTTGTTTTAAATCATATAAGCCTTTTTAAGTTTAAAAACATGGTTTGAAAATTTAAAATCTTTAAAACCAGAAGGTTATTCAACATAAACTTCTTCTTGAATAAAACCACTTAAAATGCACTTTTGACATCCATTTGAAAAAGTTCAAAGTTTTTAAAACA
>CAOJBK011588664.1:0-29741 GCA_948294925.1 Codiaeum variegatum
GAAGCCCAGTGACATGACCGGACTAGATCTAAATATCGTCGTCCACATAATTCCAACATATCCAGACCGTATGCTTGTCAAGCAAAAGCTTAGATGTATGAATCCCGCTTGGTCTATTCCAATCAAAGAAGAGGTGACTAAACAGATTACTCACAGATTCATTGAGCCGATCAAGTACCCATCCTGGTTGGCAAATATCGTCCCAGTACAAAAGAAGGATAGCAAAGTCAGAATGTGTGTGGATTATTGAGACTTGAGCAAGGCATGCCCTAAAAACAAATTTCCATTACCCCACATAGACCTCTTGGCCAATGCACTAGCCGGTTCAAAGATGGTTTCCTTAACCGATTTGGCCGCGGAGTACAATAAGATCCTAGTTCACCCTCCAAACATGGAAAAGACAACTTTCATTATAGAATGTGGCATCTACTGCTACAGAGTAATGTCGTTTGGATTAAAGAGCATCAGAACCACTTACCAGAGAATGGCTACTATTATTTTCCATGACTTGATGTATAAAGAAGTGGAAGTGTATATCGACAACATGGTCATTAAAGGTGCTACCCTTGAACTACATCTATATGCACTGGTGAAGTTCTTCCTTAGACTTCGACAGTACAATCTCAAACTGAATCCTAAAAAATGCATATTTGGAGCCTCATCTAGAGTCTTCCTCAGTTATATGGTAAGCAAGAAGGGCATAGAAGTGGATCCATCTACGTCTAAATCCATCCTTGACATGCCACCTCCTAAAATTGAAAAGGAGATAAAAGGCTTTCTAGGCCACCTACAATACATCAGTCGGTTCATCTAACAGTTGGCAGACACTTGTGGACCAATATTTAACTTACTCAAGAAAAATTCCTTTAAACAGTAGAACGAGGAATGTCAAAAAGCCTTCGAACAAATCAAAGAGTACCTTTTCAATCCACCAATTCTACAACCTCATATACCTGGTCAGCCTCTGTTGCTTTACTTTACTGTCACTAAAGAAGCTATTGGAGCTATGCTGGCACAAAAAGCCCTAGACTCACATAAAAAGAATGATATTCACTACTTGAGTAAGAGAATTTTAACCCACGAACTCAAGTACAAGTATATCAAAAAACTCTGCCTAACTATGGTATGGGTCTACCACAAACTGAGGCATTATCTGGGGGCATACATTACACATGTCCTCACTAATCAGAGTACACTCAAACATCTAAAAAAAAGCCTATATTAGACAGTAAGATGGCTAGATAGATGGCAGTCCTGACAGCCTCTTACCTCAAGTATGTTCAGAGAAAATCCATCAAGGGTAGTGTCATTGCCGACCAACTGGCTGCTGCCCCAATTGATGACCATTAGGAAGAACTTAGATTACCTTATGAAGACCTTCAAACTAAAACATGGCAACTATACTTTAATGGAGCTACAAACCATAAAGGCTATGGTGTCAGACTAGTTCTCCTTACACCTACTAGCGAAAGCTTACCTCTGGCCATCAAAGTGGATTTCAAAGTAACCAATAATGAAGCTGAATATGAAGCATGTGTATCTAGATTAGAGTCATCTCTCTATATTGGCATCAGAAACTTAGAAGTCTACAGTGACTCAAACCTCATTGTCTTACAAGCATTGGGAAAATGGAAAATCAAAGAGGAGCGACTGGTTCCTTACCATAAGCACCTCAGGGAGCTGACCAACACCTTTGATACATTATCATTCCATTACCTCCCGTGAACTTAGAACAGATTCGCTGACGCACTGGCAACTCTCGCATCTATGATAGAAATTCATGATGGGTTCATTATCTATCCTATTTCAATAAGCATCAAGTGCCAATCGAGTTTTCAAACTCATTTCATAAGCATACAAGTCAAAGAGAAATCATTGTATTAGGACATCTACATCCACCTCACTAAAGGTGAATATCCTGAAGGTGCCTTCAAGTTAAAAAGTAGAACCATTAGACAACTAGCCAGTGGATACATCCCCTAGAGGTGACATTCTTTATAAGAAGATAATGAACGACATTCATCTCAAATGTGTGTTAGACGAAGAGGCAAAAAAAATCATGGAAGAAATCTAAGGTGGGGCAGATGGCACCTACATGAATGGGAGGGCCTTATCTCAAAAAATCATGAACCAAGGCTACTATTGGCTCACTATAAATGGGGACCGTGCACGATATGCCCGAATGTGCCCAAAATGTCAAGAGTACTCTAAACTCTAAAAACTTCCTTCTTTGCTTCTCAATCCAATTTCTACACCTTGGCCCTTTGTTGTTTGAGGTATCGATGTCATTGGTAAGATTTCACCAAAGTTATATGCTGACCATGAATACATCTTAGTGGCTATAGACTACTTCACTAAGTGGGTTGAAGTTGCACCTTATCAAGTGCTAGATTCCAAAAAGGTGTCTCAATTCATCAAAACCTATATTATCTCAAGGTATGGTGTTTCGCATGAAATCATATCCGATAATGGCTCCCACTTCAAGAAAGAGGTAGTCACTCTTCTAAAGAAGGAAAAGATTGAACACCACAGGTCTTTTCCTTACGGACCTCAGACCAATGACGCAGTTGAAGTTGCAAATAAAGCTGATAACTAGGAAAATATATAATGTTTTACCCCATATTTTTGATGATTTTACTTGTTAAATTGAATTTAATTTGTTTGTTCTAAGTTTTTTCAGCCAGTTTTAAGCAATCAATTGAATTCTGAAGCTAGGAGGAATTAGTTTAAGGTTCGGGCTTGAAAGATGAAGAAAATAAGTGAAAATGGCGCGAAGAATGAAAGCTTTGAGCTACCTCATAGCCTGCCCCATGGCTTGAGAGAGCAACCTGTGCCAAGGCTGAGACATTGGGAGGCAATCCTTTGTTATGGCCGGCTGTATGGGCCCTGACAGAGGGAGTGCATACCATGGGAGCAAGCATGGAGAGGGCGTGAAAAGCAGTAGCTTCCCTCGGTCCTCGTCATGTGCCATGATAGGGATTGTGAGAGACCACTTCCTCATAATCCTAAAGACAGAAGGTTGTTACGGTCATTGGCACGGGCGTGATAGATGAAGCCTGGACCATGCTAGAAGGAAGGAGAGAAGCAGTATCTTCTCACGGTCCCCGTCACGGGCCGTGATAGGGACTATGAGAGCAGTCTACTTCTCAATCCCAAGAAATGTCTCATAGAAGACTGGCACAGGCACAGGCTTTGGGAGATGCCCACACCAGCATTTTGAGTCCTATAAAAGCACAAAATTTCAGAGAAAAAAGGGAGAGCCTGAAGGTGACTGAACTAGTGCGACACAAACACAATCTAACTTCATTCAAAGTAGATCCAGGGCTTCAAAAATTGAAGGAAATCATATCAAGGAAGGATTTCAAGGCTTGATTTTAGATCGTCATCTCAAATTAGAGTTGGAACTTCAAGTGTTTAGCTGGAATTTCATCTAGTTTTCATAAACTTCATGGATTTCTACAATCTCTTATCTTTTTCTTGTTCTTTTGATTTTATAATGATCTAATTTCATTTATCTACCTAGATTAGATGAGTGTTACTCATTTGTATGGATTGATAAATAGTTTGTTCATTGAATGTTTAGGTTTTTCATTAAGTTTAGTTTTTGATACTTGATTTTCCATAAATCAATTGCAATTGCATGCTTGTTCTTGATTTGTGTTGTTTAAACTTTACTAGAGATAGAGAGTTTAGACATAGAGCACTAAAAAACTTAATAGGTTTGTTGTGAGATAGATTCATAAACTTCTAGGATTTTACATATTTTTCAATAGATCATTTAGGCTATTTCTAATTGAATAGGAACGAGAAGAGATTCCTTTCCTATTACTTAGGAAATTAGGGGTTTAATTACTTGAGAAAGATTTAAACCTAATTTAGTGAAAAATCCCACTTAATGATTAACTACATATTCATTGATTTATTGAGTGAACGTGTGATTTGAGTAATACGATTCGAAGTCTAGGTAGATGCCTTAATCCATTTGAATTTCCAGATTTGATTATTGATTTCTTTAGATTTTGTTAATTGCAAGTTTAGTTTCTTTTTAGTTTCCATAATTAAAAATTAGTTTCTAAACCCAATGATTATTGTTAACTAGACAATAGACTAGGAGATTGAGTTGGTGCTTGATCGATTAAACTAACGAGTCCTTTGGGAGAATGATATCGAGACTTTCTGGTTTTACTACTTGATACGATCCCATGCATTTGCGGATGTTGCGGCTGAATGAGCATTCAAAGCACTGAAAAACGTGCTTCAAAAGATGATTAGTAATCATAGAGGTTGGCACCTATATCTGCCAAGTTCCCTCCATGGGTACAAAACTACATACAAGTCAGCTACCAGAGCTACACCCTACTCTCTAATTTATGGAATAAAAGCAGTCCTTCCCATGAAATTGGAAATTCAGATAGTTAGAGTTTTCCAAGAAGCCCAGATATCTGAACTCGACTAACAACAGACCTATTATGATCAACTTAATGCAATTTATGAGAAAAGGATGGAAGATCTCCATCACACACATGCTTACCAAATCAAACTTACTAAACATTTCAATAAATGGGTTTTAAGTCGCAATCTTCAAAAAGGTGACTTAGTTCTCAAAGAGATTAGGCAAGCTATGTAAGAGCCTCGAGGAAAATTCAGACCTCCTTGGAGTGGCCCATATATCATCAAGAAGATCATGTCAGGCGAAGGTATCATCCTGATGGACGTCGACGATAATGAATTTGACCATCCAACCAATCTCGATCAACTTAAGAAGTACTTCATATAGTGTTCTTGTTGTATAAGCATGCATTCTGGCATCATTTCCAAATAAGAACTATGTGGACCTGATTCTCCAAAATTACCATGTATTCAATTTTAAAATTATCTTTTGTAAGGAGATATGTAGGCAGTCTCCAAATGCATAGTCCAAATCATTTAATAAAATCAACGTTTCATTCTCATTTACATTTAGGCTTTTTAACATTGCATGCAAGAGTTAAAAAGAACAAATACACATAAATCGAAAAAGGAATGAAACCCACTAAGCTGAAAACCTAAACAGGTGACTTAGGCAAAATTTAGGGTATAACCTACTAGACTGCAAACTAAAAAGGCGGTCTAGGCAACAATTAAGGCATCTCGCTAAGTTGAAAACCCAAAAGGGGCAGCTTAGGTAAAAATTAGAGCTTAATAAAATAAAAATATTTATTGAGGTCTTATTCATCTTTTGGAACACAAAAAAAAGACATTGAAATAGAAAACAAAACACAAATCAAACAAAAGTCTTAATTTCTAAAGCTTAGACTTAGACTTAACCCTCGATCTCAATCAAAAGAGCAGTTCGCTTGGCCTTCTCCTTTGGCCAATAAGCTTTAATCCACCACGTGAGATACTTAGTAGTCTTGGAATACCCTCAAGATTCATACCAAGCAAGAAGGAAAAATCTTCAAAAGTCGGACACATCTCGTCCATGCCAACCCCAAACCAAAACACATGATCAATAGGATCCCAAAATCGTACACAAGCATTCAGAAAATCCCAATCAATTTTCACACCATAAAAGTTGGTAAAGCAGAAATACCGTATCTCTCGAGGTTGATCCTCTGCATTTTTCTCAACTTTTGACATCATTCATGCATCACATGGCTAAAAAGGACTCTATGTTCGAGAAAAAGAAAAAGAATCTAACTTTTTCTACAAAATAATTTACTCCAAGTGATTTTTTGAGTTAAAAATCATTTTTGTATGGCTATTTATACTGGCATGAAAAATGAAGAAGTAAAATTGAGTTCGAAAGGCTAGACACACAAAACGAGGTAAAACTCATTCATTTTGGTGCTTGTGCATGCATTTTGGCATTTGCGCATGCATAAACGCCAAACGCATGCGCGAACCACTGAACACATGCCACATATCATGCTGCGTTTCACCCCCCCCCAAATGATCCATTTTAATTCAATTTGATTCTTTTTTTCGCTCGATTTTTGGCCCGAAGCATTTTTCAAAATTTAATCATTCCAAAAATCAGAAAATCACAAAATAAATAAAATTTTAAAATTTTTCATAAAAGTCGAATCAAGTTCAAAAACATATATTGTTTTTTTTTTAATAATAAAGCCCACGACTGGGGCCCAAATATAGCCAAAATCATAATCATGGATCATCCTTAGGCTCAGGCTCTGCCTCTTCTCCCTCCTTGGGATCCACTAGTGCACAGTGTTGTCTGACAACTCTCCGCTCCATCTGGCTCTGCATAAGACTCATCTCAGAAAGAGTGGTGCTCAAGTTGAATATGTCCCTCTGATAGTTTTCCAGACTCTGGCCATAAATCAAGTCGGGAACCTACAAAAATAGATAGAAATCAAAAGTTATCTAGAAAATAAATATGATCAACATAAAGGTCAGAGGCATACCGTCTCTGAAAGATGGTCGAAGTCAACTCTCTAGACTCCTTGAAAATAATTATTACCAAAGAAATGAACCTAGCTGGTACATGGCGCATCAGTATAAGAAACATGATTTGAAATTTGGGGCATCGAATGCCAAGACCGGTTGGAACTAGCTGGCATGTAAGATGAGGAAGCATCCATACTCGAATAACTAGAGCTCTGATGAGGTGCAGCTGGATGGTTAATCCCACCATGAGGGCTTTGTCTCACAGCAGCACAGCCTCCCCTCGAGGCATAACCATAATCAACATGGAATGGGGGCATCTCAATCATCAATTGAGCTGCCAAGAACTCAAGATATGAAGCATCTACTAGTAAATAATCATCTCGAGACCTTCGCACTCGCCAGTAAGCCTAGAAAACATCAGATAATTCCTTTCTCATCTTTACAAGAGTATCAGTAGATGCCGTCCTCTCACCAGCAAACTGATCCATGACACGCTACCTAAGGAAGAACTGCATCATCACTATCAAACCTAGCAGAATTCACCTCTGAGTGACGGTAATACCAATAGCATGTCGAACCAAATTTGTGAAATCAATCATCCGTAAAGTTCTCCATGCGACTTGAAATTATCAAGGTAGTAAATCAGAAACATGTCGAAAGGGTACAAGTTAAGTTATCCAAGCATACCTGAGTCATGGTTGCCAAGATGTGGCGGTAGTAAAAAAAAGTAAAGGTATTTTTGTTAGGAAGTCAGGACTCTCTGCACCACATCCTCTCAACTGGAAAGGGAAGCTAATCTCGTAACATGACCCTGGGGGCAATCTCACCAAAATGGGCAAAGGCCCACAGTTGCAAAAAAAAAAAGACAATTTAGTAAATTTGGAAAGCAGCAGAATTAATGAAATAAAAGGGTAATATTGACCTCCCAAACAATGGCAATCGACAAAATGTCGACTTTGACAACTTCATATAAGGTACCTATGACTTTATATGTCACAGTAAAATGGCTCCTACCTTGTCATAATCTCCTGGCTCTCTCAGATTCTCTAGTGATGCTAGGATCTTTAAATCAACCCAAGCTGACTCATTATACAAATAAACGATTGATAAAATGATAAGCAAACAAAATTGAGCACATTGGTCAATGGTATAGTTTATCAGGTCCATCCGGTTCATCAGGTTTAGTAAATCAGTCCTTAGCACCTGCCCATAACTATCACAGGGTAAGCGTTCCCCCAAAAGGTTCCTTAACTCATGGTGTTGCCTCTCCCTCACATAAAAAAACAACAATATGATGCCCAAAGTGCATCCCTGTTAGGCAGGACCATTGTAATGGGGTCATAATCATCTCTCCCACAGGCAAGTGAAAAGTGTTGGTGGTCAGCCACCACCTCTCAGCATAGGCAAAAATTAATTTCCTGTTAGGAGCACGACCTATGTCTAACTGCAGTCGGCCCATCAAATGAGCCGGAGCTACACGCTGAGCAATTTCTTCATGAGCATTTAAAAATGATATCACTCTACTCAGGAAAGATCTGCCTCCTCTCTAGCTAAAATTGCCATCCTACATGTATGCATTCTATCCTTATTATTTTTAATTCCACTTATTTCTAACTCCATTTTGTTTTTGCATAGGAATAAAATGTGAGAGAAAAATAAAAACATGCCATAAAACTAAAATAAAATGAAAATCGACACAGAAAAAGAAAGAGAGACAGGAAAATACATACAATTGGAAAGCCAAGCTAGCTGGCATGTACCTGTTGATTCTCCAACAGATTTGGGTTGGTAGGTATGTTTGGCTTTGCTCTGTCTATCAGCAAATGGTCAGTAGTATCCCAGTCCGGTAATGGTACAGCGACAGGTTTGGTTGGCCCAATAGATAAATCTGGTATTCTGCCGAGTTACTTTTTTGCAGAATAATTGAGTCATGAACCATTAACCAAGTCACTAAGTAATGGAGCCTCAAAGGGTGGAATAGGTTCCCTCTTCAACGACACATTCATTCATAAAGATAAATGTTCCTCATCCTCTTCAAAAACTAGAAACAGTAACATCTAAAAGCTTTGTCTCCAAACCAAAAAGGAAGAATAAGAGATTTTCAAAATAAACACAACAAATTTTGAAGTTTTGAAGTGAAAGTGAAATTCTAAGCCCTATTTATAGGCAAAATCCTAACCACTACATTTATAGCATTCACACTAAGCAGTCACGTTCCCATGAACATGACTACTAAGAGGGGCAGCTGTGAACCCTCATTTTTATAGCATTGCATCTGACTTGTTAATACGAGACCAGCGGATCTGACCGGACTCAAATCGAACTTCAAACAGACTCAGAAAACCTAAAAAATGGATCAAATCAGAACAAACTGAACCTAGAAAACTGGGCCCAAAACGACAACCCATACGTGCGAATAAGGCCTCGTGCATACGTAAATCCCCATGCACATGCATCTTATGTGTTGTGCACGCGCCCCCAAAATTAGGGTTTCTGGCACGATCCCTTATAAATTCAACATTTCAGAATAGATCCGGGTTTCGAATTTTTTGCCGACTTTTTCCACAAATCCTTACACTGTTTTCTTATACATAGAGCCTTCAAAATACTTTTCTAAGCCTCCTAAACACTAAAAAATGTTCCCAAAACACTCCAGTTTCATATTATCTAATTTAAGGTTTTAGTTTGGTACTACAGAGACATCAGTTCCAATCTGTCTAGACGATCAGTTCAATCCATTTCAGTTTAGACACACAGACTCCATTCCTCTTTGAACACAACGGAGACCTATTCCGGATTTCTCAAGCCTCCTGGCTCGCTAATTCCAAACTCCCTTAAACAAAATGTAGTATTGGTACAACATACTCAGTTTCTCTCAAACTACTGTTTATTTTAAGCCTTTTAACTCTAATTTAAGCCATGTTTGTAAGAACTCTTTTTTAAAATCCTTTAACACTGAATTAAGGCATTTTATGAAAATCAGTTTTCATAATTAAAATCGAATAAACCCTAAAATTAACTTATGTAAAATACATCATTTTTCATTAATCAAAGGTCAGAATTGATTAATAGCCTAACAATTAATTATTTTTATTAAACTAAAATCAATTAGCTACTGAACCTCAATCCATCCACTATTATCAGAAAAACACCCACCCTTCGCGAGAAGGGAGAACGACGTGGGGTTTGATTCCTATTAGATGGGATACACTGGAAATCCAATCACTGTTTCAACTCTAAAATTTCCTTTTTCTTTATTTTCTTTATTGTTTATTTCATTATTTTTGTTATTTGTTCATATTTCGTTAGATCCTTTTGTATGCAATTATTTTATATTGTTGTTATTGCTTTATGATTTTAGGGAATGCATGCTCCTCCCAGATCATATGACTGGAGGGGATATCCCCTGATTGTGATTTATTTTTGAACTATAATTTACCACTTTCTGTTGGGATGTTGTGCCTTCCCTATAACCTAAAGTGGGCTAGAGGAAGGACCCCATGTTAAAGCCTTGTATTTACCACTTTATGTGTTTATCATAAGCATATTCATATGTTCATGCCTTCATATCATAATTGCTGCCCATGGCATACACAAAAATCTTATTTTAACTAAAATTGCATGATTTTTTTGAGCTAAAAGTTATCTTTAAAAAATAATACAAAAAAATTATTTTTTATAAAATGTTTTCAGATCGCGAATCTCCCAACCCTCTTTGGCTCTAAAAAGAATAGCTTTTTCAATTAGGGTAGAAAATATCTTTTTTCTAAAATGGAGTTAACAAACTAAAAGGTTTCTTAATCACCTAAGAAAAATTGGTTTCCTTAAGGATTAGGTGGCGACTTTAAACACTTCACACACCGCATGCACGACAACAAACATATGTGGATGCAAAAATGTGGGAATCTAACCATAATCCATGATGCTTGGGGCACAATTTGAAAGGTTTCCTTAGGCCACAAGGCCCACAGGTGCGCTTCTTAAGGAAATCCCGCGGACCGTTCGGGCGGGTCCTCACAAGTACAAGTACCTTTGATCAAACAGTATCCTTACTCTCCAAGGAATACCATCCATCATCTGATCTCTAACTCACCTATACAGGACTATATAAATCCATCCATGCTCAGATCATAGGTATGTTCAACCAATTCTTCTTCTTCAACTTCTTCTTCTTTTCTCTCAAATTTAAACTTGAGGGATTCTTTCTCCACAACCTAAAACTAACTTAATTGTCAGAGGACCATTGCCAAGTAGCCCGCCTAACCCTCTAACTGATCCTCTATGATTGTAGGCTATTCAACTAAGGCCCATCAAGTCTAGAATTTAAGTGCTACTTTGATAACACAACATCATTGATTAGTCCAATCCCATCAATTGGCATCGTTTGTGGGAATCATTTTTCTGTTTATATGAGTTTTCAAAATAGTTCTTTTGGTCCAAAGTTCTTATTCCTTCTAACATTATAAGTCACAAGTACCTATTAAAAAATGGGAGATAACCTGGAGAAAGATCCTATAGACAACAGCCAAATACCCTCTGGCAATGTTGCTAGTACCTCTCTAAACCCACCAATTCCTACTGCTTCCACCAGACAATCTAACCCTAGCCCAAATTTTGCAAAACTTCCACACCCAAATGCTAACTCTAGCACTAACGCAAGCTAGTGTACAAACCTCAACCCTAGTCACCCCAGCTAACCTACAAGCCACTTTACCCCAAGCGGTCTAACTTTTCACCACTCTGCTCTAGACTGCAAAAGCTCTAGAAAATACTTCACTATAAAACCTTAATCCCCTTCACTCAGAAGGTGCAAATGGTAGGAGAGTGAATAGGTGCTTGAAATTGAATGATGCTAGAGAGGGACATGGAGTAGATGAGGAAAAGAGGGGAGAATCTAGAGGGTGGAATAGGTTGAGATCTATCATTAGAGACATGATGGTGGAAAAAGCTAGGGGGATAGGGTAGAAAGGAGTCATAGGGGGAGAGAGGGAGAGGAAGTTAGAAAAAATAGAGGGAGAGGGTTGAGGGGAGAAGTAATAGAGGATGTCAAAAGAGAAAGGGAAAGATTCGGTATGAGAGGGAGAGATAGAAGGAGAAGTAGGTCTTTAGAGAGTAGTACCATAAGACCTTCTAGAAGGATCAGATCAGTGGCTGCACACTCCCATCACAAGAGAAGAGGGAGTAACATGAGGGAGTCCCAAGAAAGATCATATGGAAGGAGGGGCAGAATAGATGGCCAGGGGGCTGTGAGCCAAAATAGGCCTCAAAAGCTAAGGAATGAAGTAAGGAAGATAATGGTGAAGGAAATATACCAAGAGAAAGGAAGGACCCCAGGAGATCTAAACCTACTGTTAGCCTTGAAATCACCTTTTGTCCCAGAGATTATAGAGTATCGCATGTTGGATAAGTTTAAAGTTCCAAATATCAAGAAGTATAATGGCTCTACTAACCCTATAGCCCACTTGATGGACTACAAGTATGTCATAGAATTGAATTACACAAAGGATGCCATCAAATGTCGAGCTTTTAGAGGATCTTTGGAGGGAGTTGCTACAAAATGGTATGACAGATTATAGCCAGGTAGCATTACAAACTTTGAGCAATTGGTGAAAAGCTTCCTGAGACATTTTGGGTCAAGTATACCCTAAAAAATGACCACTCAATCTCTAGAGCAAGTTAAATAGTCCGAAGGAGAATCTTTGAGGGACTACCTGACCAGATTCAACAAGGAGGCTCTAAAGGTAACCAAACTTAATCAGTCGAGGGCTGTAGAAGCCCTATCAAATGGCGCAATCCATGATTGATATTTCAAGGTTCTCAGTGGGAAAGCTTCGCAAACCCTGGAGGCAGCTATGGCGCTCGCTCAGAAGTACATCCGCCAAGATGAGTCTTACAAGAATAGCCAATTTCCTAAAAGGATGGCAAAAGGGACAGCCCTAGAGCCTGAGTAAAAGACAAGAAAGAAGCCACCAAGAAAGCAGAGACAACTAGCTTAGCATAGAAGGCCATAAGTAGGATTCGGAACACCCTGGCTATCTCAAAACTAACTCTTCTAATAGCAACTCTGGAGGTAGTATTTGCCTCATTCTAGAATAGAAATATCTAGTAGAAGTAAAAACCCTTGAGAGGAGATCTAGATAAGAGGGATAAGGCATGATACTGCATGCCACTGATGGAAACGACACTAATGAGTGCCGAACACTGATGGAAGAGATTGAAAGGCTCATCAAACAGGGCCACCTTAAAGGCTTTATGAAAAAAAGACCAAGCTAACATAAGTAAAGCAGACAGAGGGAAAGGAGCTCTCATTATCAATGATGGGTCAGTGGGTTATGTGGATTGCATAACGAGTAAACCATCGGAAGTCACTATAAGCTGCAAAAAAATAAAAGCCTTATCCCAGGAGAAAGAAAAGCCAGAATATGTGTTCTATAATAGAACCAAAAGACCTACAAAGGAAGAGGATTGGCAGTATAGGCCAAGGGAGGACTCGGTAGTCATAACCGCCATCATTAACAATTATAATGTGCAAAGAGTGTTTATAGATGATGGAGCTCTCTGAACTTGCTGTCTGATATAGCCTTTGTGAAAATGGGGATAGGAGAATCAGACCTAACAAAGTTGGAAAACCCCATCCACGCCCTAGATTAGATTGTGATTCTTGCTGTGGGAACTGTTACAGTCCCATTCACCTTAGGGAAAACACCTAGAGAAGTAACTTTGATGGCTACTTTTGTGGTAGTAAAAGTCCTGATGGCATATAATGTGTTGTTGGGAAGGCCTATGTTGTATGATTTAGATGATGATGTAAATGTTAAAAAGAGAAGGGTTCAAATCCCATTGCCCGATGGCACAAACCTGGATATATTCGGAACTTCTCAAAAGGAAAGTGTAGCGAACCTATAAGAAAGAGCAGACCATGATCCATATAGAAGCAGAAGAAGTAGGTATGGTCCAAGTAAGTGAGAAATAGATCCCTTAGAGGACTCAACTAGTGGAAAAATTGGAAGAATTTTTAGTAGAAGAAGAGATGCCCCAAAAATTCCTCCGGCTTAATGCCAACCTTTCAGGGGGGGGGGGTGGCGGTACGGGAAGAGGAAGCCAAGACATTCTTAGCCAAAATCAAGATAACATTCACCTGGAAATCAATAGATATGCTTGGCATTAAACCAAAAATCATAACTCACAGGCTGAATGTGGATCCCTCATATCGGCCTATTAAGTAGAAGAAACGATGTTTCGGGGCAGAGAGGTAGACAATCATTAACAATCATTAGAGAAGTCCTTTATTCGGATTGGTTAGCCAATGTATTCTTGGTAAAAAAGGTATAATGGTCTTATCGGATATGTGTGGACTTTACAGATGTTAACAAAGCATGTTCAAAAGACTCTTACCCCTTACCCATGATAGATAAATTGGTAAACTGCACAACGAGATAAAGGTGCTTGCCTTCCATTGATGCCAAACAGGGATATCATTAGATCCAGATGCACCTAGAGGATGAAGAAAAAAATTCCTTCATCACTGAAAAGGGAACTTATTGCTATACCTCCATTACATTTGGATTAAAGAAAGCAGGGGCCACATATGAACGACTAGTGAATAAAATCTTTAAAGACCAACTTGGGAGAAATCTAGAAGCATATGTGGATGATATGATCATTAAAATTCAAACATTTGAAGAACACATTCGGGACTTAGAGAAAGTATTTGGAGTGATGAATGACTATGGCTTAAAGCTAAATCCAGAGAAGTGTGCCTTCTTCATCCAAGGGAAAACTCTTAGGCTATCAAGTGAGTGAGAAGGGGATTGAACCAAATCTAGATAAGGTGCAAGCCATCTTAGACATATCTCCACCAAAGTATTTGAAGGAGGTACAAAGGGTGACAAGGAGGCTAGTGGCACTGAATAGATTCATGTCAAAATCAGTCGAGAAATACTTACTGTTCTTTAAAAAGCTGAGGAAAAAATGGAGACTTTGAATGGACGGAGGATTGTCAAAGAGCTCTAGATGACTTGAAAGCCTTTCTAACATAAGATTAGGTCTTGAGCAAGCCTCTTCTAGGAGAAGAAGTACTGATATATCTCTTGGCCTTGCCTCTTGCTGTGAGCTCAGTATTACTTAGGGATGGCAATGGGTAGAGTACCTGCAAAATTTTCACTACCCGTACCTGAATCCGAACCCTTTTAATATTTTTAATACCTGTAATTATACCTTAATACCCATTCTCATCCCAAACCCTATAAAAACTACCCGATTACTACCCGAACCCGAATAATTATCCAATTATAATTTTTTAAATATAAAAATTATAAATAGTTAATTTAAAATCTAAAATTTTATAATATTTTACAATAATGTTAATAATAAAAAAATCATAATATATATTAATTAAATATATAATCGGGTTTGGGTAGCCGGTATTTTGTGCTCTAAATCCGAACCCGATCCGAACCCATCACAATTTATATTTTTCAAACCCGAACCCGTCCTAAACCTGTTAAGCAATACCCGTACCCTACTTAATAGGGTTGGATCGGATCAGGTACCCAAAAATACCCAAATAATTGCCATCCCTAGTATTACTTAGAGAAAAGGGAGGAGTTTAGAAACCCATTTATTATTTCAGCAAAGTCCTCCAAGGAGTGGAGATAAATTACATATCTGTTGAAAAGATTATGTATGCTTTGGTTTTGTCTTGCAAGAAATTCAAAGTGTACCTAGAAA
This sequence comes from Codiaeum variegatum, assembly GCA_948294925.1. Taxonomy (NCBI): domain Eukaryota; kingdom Viridiplantae; phylum Streptophyta; class Magnoliopsida; order Malpighiales; family Euphorbiaceae; genus Codiaeum; species Codiaeum variegatum. The sequence continues at coordinate 15,118 of CAOJBK011588664.1, forward strand.
CTCATAAAGAGGTGATGGTCATAGATCAGCCATTTAGAAGGGTCCTCCATAAGCTAAAGACATCTGGGAGAATGTTGAAGTAGTCTATAGAGCTGGAAGAACATGGACTTCAATATCACCCTAGAGTCATGATCAAAGCTCAGGCAGTGGCGGATTTCATCTCCGAATACTCCTTCTACAATCAGGACACTTGGGGAGTTGAAGAGGAAAAAGGGAAGTGCAAAGTGGAGTATGAAAAGGGGACCACATGGGACCTGTATGTAGATGGGGCTAAAGACATGGAAGGAAATGGGGCTGGGATAATGCTGAAGAATGAAAATGGAGTCCTTCTGGAATATAATCTGATATTGGAGTTTGGAAACACTAATAACACTGTAGAGTATGAAGCCCTAATATAAGGCTTGAGCCTAATAGATCACCTTCAAATAGAAACCCTAAATGTGTACACCGATTCTCAGCTGATGGTGGGACACATCAAAGGAGAGTACAAGACAAAGGAGGCAAAAATGACCCTCTATTCTGAAAAAGTGAAGCAACAGGTAGAATAGATGAAGAATAAAGGTGTGATGGTAAAATTCTTCAAGATCTTTGTGAGGTTTCGTATGAACAATCCATAGGATTTTCCTTGAAAAGAGCACCTACAGGCCCTTTTGTAAGCCCAGAGAAAACCTTTTGGATTGCACTTTCGAGGCATCGCGGATTATGGATCGTGTTCCTACATTTGTGCATCCACATATGTCCGTTGGAGTGCACGTAGCGTGTGAAGTGATAAGAATCGCCACTTAACCTTTTAGAAAAATCAGTTTTATTCTAAGGTGATTAAGAAACCTTTTTAATTTAACTCCATTTGAAAACAAAGGGGTTCGGGGGTTCGTGATCTGAAAACATTTTAATAAAAATAGTTTTTGTACCATTTTAATTAAACAAGATTTTGGCCTGAAAAAATCATGCAAGTTCAGTTAAAAGGATTGATTTTCATGTATGCATGATCATTTATATCAGATGAATGCATGAACATGCCATTATGCAAATGACATCCATAAAGGAGTAAAGACAACAGATTTTCCAAGGGTCCTTACTCTAGCCCACTTTAGGTTACAGGGAAGGCACAACACCCCAAAATAAAGCGATAAAGTTTATACAAGAAAAACCATTGAATTAGGGGATCTCCCCTCCAGTCTTATGATCTGGGAGGATCACATATTCCCCAAAGCACATACGTTAACAAAACATATAGATACAAGCAAATTGTATAATGAACAAATCCATAATAGATAATGAAATAAAATAAACATAAACAAAACAAAGAAAAGAAAAAGTTTGGAGTTAAAGCCTTGGATGGCTTGCCGGCTTATCCCTTTAAATGGGAATCAAACCCCATATCTCTCTCCCTTCTTGAGAAGGTTTGGGGGTTCTTCTGATAACAATATGGTGGTTGGTTTGTTCAGTAGCTAATTGATTTTAGATTATTAAAATAATTAACCGAAAAGGCTATTAATCAATTTTGATACTTGATTAATGAAAATTGGATTTGATTATGAATGTACCTAAATTCATTTGAGGGTTTAGTTCATTTTAATTATGAAAATGATTTTTATAAAATTGCTTTAATTCTGAATTAAAGGTCTTAACAATTGTTTTGAAAACATGCATTAGGTCTGAATTAAAGGGCCTAAATGTATATTTGATTAAAGATAAGAACTATTGTATACAATGTTTACCTTTTTGCATGGTTTGGAATTGGAGGGTCTGATGGTTTGATAAAGCCGGAGTGGGTCTCCGTTATTTTTGAAGAGTGCTGATTGAGTGTTTGCATTGTGCTAGTATGAATTGGATTGAATGCTGATTGGACGGATTGACTGTCTTTAGTGTTTGAAATCGAAGTGTCTGTAGCATTTGCTATCTAAAAATAGTAATTTTGAGGCTCAAGATATATTAAAATAGCATAAAAAGGTGTCTAGTGAGTGTTTGTAAGTGTAGTCTGAGAGCTGTAAAAAGTCAGCAAAAAAGGTCGGAACCCGTGTTTATTTTGAAGGGTCAAATTTATAGGGAAGTGTGCAGTGGCTGGCGCATGCGTGAAGTGCTTTACACATGTGTGAAAGGCTTAACACATGTGTTGAAGGCTTCACGCATGCGTGAAGTCATTTAAGTATGCGTTAAGTCATTTAATGCATGCATCTGTCGTTTTGGGCCTAGGTTCCTCCTGGGTCTGGTTCGGTTTATTCCAATTTAGTTTTTAGGCTTTCTAGGCCCGTTTGAAGTCCGATTTAAGCCCGGTCAGATTTGTTGGACTCGTATTGACATCCTAAATGTAATGGTACCAAAATGAGGGTTCACAGATACCCCCTTGGAAATCATGTTCATGACGACGTGACTATTAAGTGTGAACACATTTGTTGTAGTAGTTGATAGATTTGACTATAAATAGGTCTTGGAACTTCATTTTCAACCACAATTTTATTGAGATTTCCATTGAAAAGCTCTCTTCTTCTACCTTTTTAATTTAGAGAAAAAGAGTTCTTGGATGTTACCGGTTCCTATTACTGAAGAAGAGGATGATCTGTCTGGATTGCTAAGTTTTGTCTTTAGGAGGAGAGGCGATTCCAGCTTTTGACTCTTTACAAGTTGAAGGCTTGGTGAATAATCCACAGTATATCTTTTCTGTGGATGACTTGCTTGGCGATATACCTAAATCCTTTGCCGGTATATCTGATTCTGAAGCAGTACCCTTACTGGATTGGGATCCTACCAATCATTTGATGATGGATAGAGCTCAGTCCCCTACGCCTGTCAATTAAAATCTGCTAGCCTACTAACAAGTGTATGCTAGTTGGCTTGGCTATCCCACAGTATGTATTTCCTATCACTCTTTTATTTTTTTTTTCTGTATCATTTTTATCGTATTTTATTTTTGCAAAACAAAATAGAGTTAGAAATAAGTGGAATTGAAAAGTACTAAGGATAGAATGCATACCTATAAGATGGATAGTTTATCTAGAGGTGTAGTTGGTCTAGCCTGAATAGGGTGATTGATTTCTTGAATGACCACGCGGAGGTGGCACAAAGGGTGTCTCTTGCTAACTGAATGGTTGGCTATAGTTAAACATATAGCGTAGTTCTGATACATCTATGATTTTTGCCCTTGTTGAGAGGTGGTGGCTGACCACAAACACATTTCATTTTCCTGTGGAGGAGATGAACATGACCCCTTTTGAGTGGTTTTGTCTAACTGGGATGCGGTTCGAGCCCCACACTGTGGTCTTTTACGCTAAATCTAGATAGCATCATGAGTTGGGAGTCTTGTTGGGGGAGAGATTGCCTATTGGTGGCCAGGGATAGATTTAGAGGACTATTCTACAGGACCTTTTTGACCAGATGGGTTGGCAGTTCGATAACTATACTCCGGACCAGTGTTCTCGATTTTTCCTTCTAATCATTTTTTCGACCATTTTTCTGTACAATGAATCAGGCTACATTGATTTGAAGATTCTGGCCTTGTTGGTGGACTTGGATGTCCTTGGTGAGTATGATTAGGCTAGTGTCACTCTAGCAGCGGCATATAGGGGTATGGACAATCTAGCCACAATTTCCATAACCAACATTCCTTCGACTGCCACTGTTTGGGAGGTCAGTATTTCCCTTCATGATTCTTTGTTTTTGATTTTGTTGATCTATGCTAAACTGTTTGTCTATTTTTTAGTAGTGGGCTTTTTCCCATTTCAGTGAGCTTGCCCCAGGGTAGTGCCGAGGGATCCACTCCCTTTTCCATTTGGAAGGATGCTGTGTAGAGAGTCATGGCTCCGTGGGTAGGAGGCTTTTCAGTTTTATGACTACTATCGTAGTTTGTGGACTATGACTTAGGTAAGATCAAGTATCTTAGTCTTGCACTTTTAATAGATTTCTAATTTTGTACTTTGATGATTTCAGGTCATATGACAGCTTTTCTAGAGAGTTGCTATTGAGGAGCAGACCGAGATGCTTTTGGTATCACTGCAACCCAGAGGTGGATTTCGCTACGATTAACTGAGCTAATGGAGTTCTTCCTGGGAGAGCATGTCATGGCCTAATCGGGTGGTATCCACTGACCCTCCTTTGAGGATGAGAGAGAAGTTTCCTGCTGCTTATCAGGCCTATTGGAGAATTGGGAGAGCTTGAGAGGACTTCTAGTTGATTGATGCTTCATACCTTGAGTTCCAGGCAGGTAGGCTAATGGTTAGGATACCCTCATCCCGTACAGACTATGTGTTTATTCTAGAGAGAGGCCATTTCATCGCTAGACATAGGCCTCGGGCTAGGATTATGAGTCAAGTAGCACCTTATCAAAGCTCCAGTTCATCAGGCTTTGGAGCTTCCTCAACTTATATGTTGGCCAGCTCCAGCTAGTCTTAGCATTTTATGTCGCAGACTTCTGATCACTTATCTTACACTGATGCAGTGGGCATTACAAAGGTGCATTATTTTGGCCACAACTATCTGTGAGGAATCTATAGGGTGGATTTTGACCATCTCCTGGCGACGGTATGCTTTTGACTCATAAGTTAACATATGCTCTGTTTTTTTAAGAAAACTTATGATTTCTGTCTATATTTGCTAGTCTCTAGCTTTATTTATGGCCAGAGTTTGGAGAACTTTCAGAGGTGCGCTTTCCAGTTGAGCACCACTCTGTCTCCTATGAGCCTGAGGGAGAACTAGTGGGAGCAGTGGTTTGTCAAGCATCATGGAGTACCACCAGAGCCCGAGGAGGAAGATTAGGATACAGCTATTGAGTTCAAGGATGATCCCTGATGTGGTCTATGCATGAAATGTTGTGATGTTCATTTAGGGTGTATTCCGGCCCCAATTCGTGGGCATTTGTAAAAATGAATTATGTTTATCATTTCATTTTTAAAACTAAAATTTTGAATTAAATTTTTTTTTTTGGAATTCAATGATTTTCTAACTTTATGGAGTTGAAAGATGTTTTGTATTGAAAATCGGGCGAAAAACAAAATCGGATTAAATCGATACGGATCATTTCTGGGGGGATGAATCACGGACTCCCATATGGTAGATGCATGCATATGAGCCTTAACACATGTGTTAAAGCCTTGACGCATGCATAAAGGCCAAAATGTATATGTTTTTGCTCCAATGCGTGTGTTTTGCCTCGTTTTACGTGCCCACTCTTTTGACCTCAGTTTTCTACCTCGTTTTCCATGCCACTATAAATATCCGTACAAAAATGACTCCTGACTTACAAAATCACTGGGGGAAAATTATTTTTTTCAGAAAAATGTCAGATTCTTTTCCTTTTTTCAAACATGAAGCCCTTTCTTTAGCCACGTGATGCATGAATGGTGTTAGAAGTTGACCAAAATGCAAAGGATCAACCTCGGGAGATACAACATGTCTTCTTTACCAACACTTAGAGGTGTGAAAACTGATTGGGATATTTTGAACACCTGTGTACGATTTTGAGACCTCGTTGACCATGTGTTTCATTTTGGCGCTAGTATGGACGAGATGTCTCCCACCTTTAAAGAGTTTTCTTTTCTGTTGGGTATGAATCTTGAGGCTGTTTTAGTTGAGTGGGTAGGCTATTTTAACTCATTCAAGTGGCTATTGGATTTGAGTATAGAGTCTGCATCAAGTATGGTAAATGATGATTTGGTTAACCTGCCCGCATTAGCCTTTATGTTTTGGGAGGAATCAAAGGATGACTCCATTTGGATGGTTAGGAGGTTGAGGGCCTATGTTTTAACACTAACTATGGGCTATATATTTGTGGGCCCTGTTGGTTTTGGGGATGCAAAGATTGCTAAGCTGATACTCTAGATGGGAGAGGGTAAATCGATTAGTGGTATGATTTTGACTGAGACACTGTTGAGCCTAGACCGTTATTATATTTCTGTGAACCTTGGACTATTAGTCCACTTTTACTTTAGGTATTTAGATCCTTTTATGCCTGTTTTATTTTAACATATCTTAAAAGTTTTTTGATTTTGTATTTTTGCCTTTCAGATTTGGCTGAGGGGTCACCTAAGGATCATTCCTGGACTTGATAGACCAGAATATTCTACCGCTTGGTACCATACTAAGAAGTTTGTCTTTCACCTAAATTTTGAGCAAGAATGGGTTAGCTAGCTTCTGGAGTTGAATCCTTCTGATCTGTTATGGAAGCCTGATTGGTACACTATTAAGTGGTTTATTCTGAGGAGCTAAGGTTTCAAGTACGTGTATCTACTTGGTTTTTAATATATGACTTGGTATTAGGCTACCTGAGTTATTCGTCAGATGGAGCATGATCAGGATGTGCCCCTAGATGGTCTTTTATTTGTGGCGACCACAGTGAATGATAGAGTGGCTAGAACTGTCCATTCTCATAGGATCAGAGACTACCTGTTAAGTATATAATATGGCAGATTAGAGTTTGTTGGCCATAGGAGAAGGCCAAATGAGTTGCTATTCTGACTGAGATTAAGGGTGGAGTCCGAGTCTTAGAATAAGACTTTAGAAAATAAACTCTATTTTGTTTTATTTGCTTTTTCCTATTTCAATACCTTATTTTGGTGATTCCAAAAGATGAATAAGACCTCAATAAGCATTTTTATTTTTATTAAGCTCTAATTTTTGCCTAAGCCACCCTTTTTGGGTTTTCAACTTAGCGAGCTGTCTTGATTGTTGCCTAGACCGCCTTTTAGATTTTCAGTCTAGCAGGCTATACCTTAAATTTTACCTAAGCCGCCCGTTTGGGTTCTCCGCTTACTGGGTTTCATTCTTTTTTCAATTTATTTATTTGTTCTTTTTAACTCTTGCATGAAATGTTAAAGAACCCAAATGTGAATGTGAATGAAACATTGATTTTTATTGAATGATTTGGACAGTGCCTGTATAGGCTGTCAACATATCTCCTTACAAAAGATAATTTGAAAATGTAATACATGGTAATTTTGGAGAATCAGGTCCATGTAGTTCTTTTATAGTAATGATGCCTGAATGCATGCTCATACAACAAAAACACTATATGAAGTACTTCATGAGTTGATCGAGATTGGTTGGATGGTTGAACTCATTACTGTCGGCATCCATCAGGATGACGCCTCTATCTGTCATGATCTTTTTAATGATGTATGGGCCACTCCAAGGAGGTATGAGTTAGTCATGGTAGGGCTATTTCCAATAGAGTTTAGAGATCTGATCTTCTAAAAAAACTATAATTGTTTGAATTGCCAATTCTATAGGAAGGACTACTTCCATTCCACAGATTAGAGAGTATGCTGTAGCTTTGGTAGCAGACTTGTAAGTAGTCCTGTACCTAAGGAAGGTGCTTGATAGATGCAGGTACCAACTTCTATGATTGTTGATCATTTTTTGAAGCATGCTTTTTAATGCTTTATTGGCAACTTCAACTGTGTTGTTTGTCTGGGTCTATAACGGGGAAGACCTATGATGTTTGATCTTTTCCTTTTTCAAGAGATTGACTACCTCTTTCTAGAAGTGGAAGCCATTGTTAGAAATGATCTCATGCGGAACACCATACCTTAAAATTATATTAGTTTTGACGAACTAGGCAACTTTCTTAGAATCCAGTGCTTGATAGGGTGTAACCTCAATCCATTTGGTGAAATAATCTATGGCCACCAAGATGTATTCATGGCTAGTAGATGATTTTGGTGAGATTTTGCCAATGACATCTATGCCCCAAATATCAAAGGTTCAAGGTACAGAGATTGGATTAAAAGGTGAAGACGGGAGCTTCAGGAGTTTTGTATACTCTTGAGACTTTAGGAACCTTCAGGCATATTGTGTATAATCCCCATTCATAGTGAGCTAGTAGTAACCTTGGTTTAGGATTTTCATAGATAAGGCCCAACCATTCATGTGAGTACTATCTGTTCCATCGTGGATCTCTTCCATGATCTTATTGGCTTCTTCGTCTAAAACACATCTAAGATGAATGTCGTTCATTTTTTTCTTATAAAGAATGTCACCTCTAGGGATGTACCCACTAGCTAGTTGTCTAAGAGTTATCCTTTCCGATTTGGAGGCACCTTTAAGATATTCCCCTTTGGTGAGATAGATGTAGATGTCCCAGTACCACGGTTTTTCTTCGACTTGTATGTTCATGCAATGAGTCTGAAAACTAGGTCGGCATTTGATGCTTATCAAATAAGATAGATAATGAACACATCACGTATTTTTACCATTGATGCCAAAGTTGCTAGTGCTTCAGTGAATCTGTTCTGAGTTCTTAGAATATAATGGAAAGGTAAAGTGTCAAAGTTATTGGCCAACTCTTCGAGGTGCTTGTGATAAGGAACCAATCGTTCCTCTCTACTCTTCCATTTACCCAAGGCTTATGAGACGATGAGGTTGGAGTCACCATAGGCTTCTAAGTTTCTAATTCCAATATGGAGAGTTGATTCTAATACAGAGACACATGCGTCCTATTCTACTTCATTGTTGGTTACCTTAAAATCTAGTTTGATTGCAAGAGTTAAGCTTTCACTGGTAGGCATAAGGAACACCATGTTCGCACCATAACCTTTGTTATTTTTTACTCCATTAAAGTACATTTGCAATGTGTCAGTCTCTAAGAATAGTATGTCTTTTTCAGGAAATTTAGGTTCTTCCCAATGATCATCAGTTGGGGCAGCAACCAGTTAATCATCAATGACATTTCCTTTGATGGAATTTCTCTGAATATATTTGAGGTCATAGACTGTAAGGACTACCATCTATCTAGCCATCTTTCTATCTAAGACATGGTTTTCAATAAGGTATTTGAGAGGAATTTGATCAATGAGGACATGTATGATGTGGGCCCCTAGATAGTGACTCCATTTGTGGCAGACCCATATTAGAGCTAGGTAGAGCTTTTCAATGTACTTGTACTTGAGTTTGTGTGTTAGCATTCTCTTACTCAAGTACTAAATTCTCTTTATGTGAGTTTAGGGCTTTTTAAGTCAGCATTGCTCCCATGGCTTCTTTAGTAACAGTTAAATAGAGGAGTAGAGGTTAACTAGGCCTAGGAGGCTGTAAGATTGGTGGACTCAACAGATACTTCTTGATCTATTCAAAGGCCTTCTGACACTCCTTAGTCCATTGCTTGGAGGAAATCTTTTTCAGTAAGTTAAATATTGGACTATAGGTATCGGCTAGTTGGTGAATGAACCGACTGATATATTGCAGGCGATTGAGGAAGCCCCATATCTCCTTTTCAATTTTAAGAGGTGGCATGTTAAGGATGGCTTTAGACTTGGGTAGATCCACTTCTATGCTTTTCTTGGTGACATGTAACCAAGGAACACTCTAGATGAGGCTCTAAATATGCACTTGTTAGGATTTAAATTGTGATTGTACTATCGAAGTCTAAGGAAGAACTTCTCAAGTGCTTGCAGATGCAATTCAGGAGTTGCACATTTAATAACCATGTTGTCGACATATACTTCCACCTCTTTATCCATTAAGTCATGGGAGATAGTAGTAGCCATCCTCTAATCAGTGGCTCTCACATTTTTAAACTCAAACAACATTACTCTGTAGTAGTAGGTGCCCCATTATGTGATAAAAGTTATTTTCTCCATGTCTGGAGGATGGACCAAGATCTGATTGTACCTCGTGGCCAGATCGATTAAGGAAATCATCTCTGAACTGGATAATACGTCGACCAAGAGGTCTATGTGGGGTAATGGAAAATCATCCTTGGGGCATGCATTGTTCAAGTCTCGATAATCCACACACATTCTGACTTTCTCGTCCTTCTTCGGTACTGGGACGATGTTTGCCAACCAAGACATGTATTTAATCGGCTCAATGAATCTATAAGAAACTGTTTAGCTACTTCTTCTTTGATTGGTATAGACTAGGTAGGCTTTATGCATCTAGTCTGGTCATGTCACTAGGCTTTCATGCGAAGCAGTCATCAAATCTTTTGATGATATACGTGGTGTCTTGTTTGTTTAAGCATGCAGATGAAATTTATGTATTTTTAGGCATGTCATGAGTGCCAATGTTTATGGGTGCTTTAACTTCATCTTTTATTTCGTTTATTATTTCATTCTTATTAATTGAAATAGGGAAATAAGCTCGTAACAAGAAAATGTAGATGTCTTATTAATTGAAATAGGAGAGAGGTCCACGGTTACATCATACTTATAGTTAAATCCCAGTGGACCTATTACATCAGATTCAGATTCAAACTGTGAGGAAGACTCAAAACTAGTAGTTGACTCAGACTCAATTTCTAGTTCAATTTCATTTTCAGATTCAGCTGCTTCAAATGGACTCTCATAAAAACACCAGTTCTTTAGTTTCTTCTTGGTGGGCTTAATTAGAGTGGAGAGGTCAAATTTGTCCTCTTTGTCATTGAGAACAACTATTTTTCCAAAGAGGCTTGCTTCCATGTTCTCTTTATAATCATTTTCCAGATAGTACTCAAGCTAGCAATCTTCAGTGGTCAGTTTCACATTAGAAAGCAGCTCGAATCCCAAAATTCAAATACCAGTGACAAGGTAGATCCATGTTTCAGGGAAAGTGCAATAAGGAAATGTCTCTCCCTCGATAAAATAGACATTGAGTGTTCTAAAATAGGGCTTTAAGATGATATCGACTTCACCCCCTTTTTGGAAATTGCAGAATTCTGTCTGGCTTTTTCCTTCTCTTCTTCGATTTCATCATTAGTAGGTTTATAGCCCAACCCAATGGGAGGAGTAGAAAACTTGATTTCATTAGGACTCAACTGCTTGTTGGTTTCAACTTAGGCCCATACTAGGAAAGTAGGCAACGTTCTTAAGAATATTCTCAACGTTGCAGTAAGGATCAAAATCCAAGGCAAGTGGTTCTTTCAGATTCTCTGCAGTATGAATGAACTGAACAAATGAGAAGTTGGATAAAGGGTATGTTGATAACTTGGGTTGGATATCTAAGATGGGAATAGTGTTTGGGGCTTCTGATTTTTGAGACATATTAGCTTTGATAGTGATAATACCACTCTTTAGAGGAAATTTGACTCTCTGATGTAGAGTAGATTGCACAGCTTTGGCTTGATGGATCCAAGGCCTACCTAGAAGTAGATTAAAGTATGAAGGTACATTAATAACTTGAAAAGGGACTTTGAAAGTAGTTGGGCCCATGGTGACGGTTAGTGTGTCCACTCTAAGAACTTCTATTTTAGAGTTGCCATATGCCCTTATAACTTGGTCGAAAGGCGGTAAACTTCAAACAGCTTGCAACTTTTAGAGGGTAGACATTCAAAGCATACCCATTGTTGACTAAGGTTATAGGGATAATCTTTTCCTTTGTAGTGACATTTATGTATAGAGCATCATAATGAGGACCCTAGGTAGAATCTCATTATATGAGAAAGAAATAACAATTCCCTTTGTGGAATAATAATTCCCTTTGTGGAACTAATGATCGATGTAACCAATGTTTCAGGGGAGATGTCAGGTGATCTCTGGGTCTGACTCAATGCCTTACAAAGAGCTTGGCGATGAGGGTAAGAAGACATGATTAAATTCCATATTAAGATGTTAACTTGTGTCTTCTTCAGTTGTTTCAATATGGGATCCTCATCAGGTTTAGGATTTCCTCTATTCTGAGCTCCTAGTTGGCCTGAAGATGAGGTAATAGCAGGAGCTTGAGTAATTCGACCACTTCTGGTTATATCATCTACTCTTATTCCAAATGCCTCAGGTATATGATGACACAATAGTAATCATGGTGAATTGACCACCCTAAGGAAGTTTGGCCAATTAGTAGTGAGCAAACTGGGGAGGGTGACCTCTCTAAGGAAGATTGGTCGCCTCCAATGTAATGATAGTTGCTTAATGGTATGGTGATAATGGGAAATTACACCTAGTTTTTACTTCATTTCTTGGCCATTATCCAAGTCCTTTTACATTTAATTTGCTTGTTTTAATGTGTTTTCAGATATTCTAGGTATAAACATCAATTTGGAGTTAAGTAATGCAAAATTTTGGATTTTGCGCATGAAGAGGGAAAAAAGGAGCAATATCGTGATGGGCTTGAATGTACTTTGGTATTCTGATCATAACTTAAGCTACAAAACTCTGATTAAGATGATCTAGATACTGTTGGAAATCTAAGAGGAAGATATACAACTTTGTAGAAGACTAGAAGCCTAATTCTAATCACAAGGAGTCCTCATGGGCTTGAGAATTGCCCATGAATGCTAGTAAGCTTGCTGCTTCTCAAGGTTTTTACACAGGAAATCTTGTTATTTTGATCATAACTTGAGTTACAGAACTTTGATTGAGATGATCTAAGTACTGTTGGAAAGATATGAGTAATATCTACAACTTTGTAGAATACTTGAAAGCCTAATTCGTATTATAGACAATCCTCACAGGCATGAGAATTGCCTATGATCACTTTGCTGCTTGCTGTTTCTCAAAGGCTTTCACAGGCATTCTCATGGGGAATGTTCACGCCCATGAAGATTGCCTATGAGCCCAATTTTTCCAGCATTATATAAGCTAAACAGTTGCAAAAAGAAAGGGGTCTAGGATATTTAGGTCTAGGGTTCATCCAAAAAGGCAGAGAGCCGCCAAAAACCAAGAGTATGCAGATCAAAGGAGCAAATTAGAGGTGGAGAAACACATTTAGATGCAAGATTATCAATGGAATTGAAGGATTGAGCTAAGGTTCTTTATGGGTTCTGATAACTAGTAAATTACACATTATTTTATCCCAAATTCTTGGTGGATTTTACTTGTTAAATTGAATTTGATGTGTTTATTTTAGTGTTTTTTGCCATTTCTAAGAAATTAATTGAATTTTGAAGCTAGAAGGAACTATTTCAAGGTTCGATCATGAAAGACAAAGAAAATGCGTGAAAACGGAGCGAAACGTCAAGGCTCAGGGCTGCCTCCGTGAGAATTCTTAAGGATTTCAAGGCAATGGTCTGTCATGGCCGGCAAGGCCATGATAAAGAAAATCTAGACCGTGAGATCAAATAGACTAGGAAGTAGAGAAGCAGTAGCTTCTCACGGGCCGTGACTGGGACCGTGAGAGCTTACTGCTTCTCACCAGTCCAAGGGCACAAACTTGCAAAGGCTATCACGGGCAGTGGCAAAGGCCATGAGAGCTTCCCATAACAGCACTTTGACACTTATATAAGAGTTGGAACTTTTAGATTAAAAGGACTCTGGAAAAAACTTTTAGAAGAACTCTTGCCTAACATCATTCAAAGTTGATTTAGGACTTCAAAAACCCTAGATTTGAGCTAAAAATCTTTGAAAAATAGATCAAGGATGGTTTTTCAGGGTGGATTGTGAATCATCATCCCAAATTAGAGTAAGGATTACAAGGATTTGGCAGAAATCTCATTAGATCTTCATGGGTTCCATGGATTTTTGCACTTCCCTCTATTTTTCCTGTTCTTTTGCTTTGATTATGAACTAAACTTACTTGTCTACCTAGATTAGACAAGTATTATTTAATTGTATGGATTGATCAATGTTTTATTTAATGAATGTTTAGGTTTTTTCATAAAGTTTAACTTTTGATAATTATTTTCTGTAAATCAATGACAATAGCAAACTTGTTCTTGATTTGTGTTGTTTAGGCTTTACTAGAGATAAAAAGTTTAAACCTATAACATTCAAAAGCTTAATAGGTTTATTGTGTTTGCTAGAGATAGATGCATAGACTCCTAAGGTTTTATATTTTTCATTGATCCTTCATGATGTTTCTAATTGAATAGGATTGAGAAGAGATTCCCTTCCTATTACTTAGAAATTAGAGGATTAATTACTTGAGAAGGTTTTAAACATAATTTTGTGAAAAACCCCACTTGATGATTAATTGACATATTCATTGGACTGTTGATTGAACATACTATTTGAGTTAATACAAATCGAAGTCTAGGTAGATGCTTTAATCCATTTTTAATTTCCATACTTGATTTTCAATTTCTTTAGAATTTTGTTAGGTACAAGTTCAGTTTTTAGGCTTACATAGTTCTAAAATTAGTTCCTAAATCCAACGATTATTGTGAGCTAGACAATAGATTAGGAGCCTAAGTTAGTGCTTGATCGAATAAACCAATGAATCCCTTGGGAGAACGATACTGCGACTTGCCAATTTTACTACTTGATACGACCCCATACACTTGCGGGTGTTGTGGCTGAGCACGATCAGGTTCCTTGGTTTATTTTCTTTCTCTTTGAATTTCTTTTTCTTTCTTTGTTGTTATGAACTAAACTCATCCAGTCCACCTAGATTAGATGAGTATTTGATATTTGTATGGATTAATTAACTCTTTTCCTCAATGAATGTTTAGGATTTTCTTTAAGTATTGATTTTAATTAATATTTATGCACTTTTCATCTTTAATGCATGCTTGTTGATGATTATCATTTCCTATTCTTTTCTAGAGATAGAAAGTTTAGGTTTTGAACACTCAGAATCAATTGGGTTTGCTAGGGATAAAAGTATGGACACCTAGTATTTATGTTTTATTTCACTTGTTCTTAATACTTTTCCTACTTGATTAATTGTGAGAAGAGATTCCCAACTTTTACTTAAGAATTAGGGTTTGTTTGCTTGAGAAAGATTCAAACTTACTTGTTGTGTGAAAATCCACTTGTTGATTGCCTTAAGTTTTCATTGAGTTGTTA
>CAOJBK011589032.1:0-10354 GCA_948294925.1 Codiaeum variegatum
GTGAGGTTGAGGGTCTCAAAGTGTGCCCTTAAGACTGGTTAGAAATTGCAGTATGCAAAGAATGAACCTTCAAGGTTAAGGATACAATGCAAAGCTTAGTGTCCTTTCCTCAAATTTATAAGTAGGACTAGAGCTAATGAGCCTTTGGTTGTGAACACATATATCAAACTATTGAAGGATTTTCAAAAATCCAAGGTCAACTACAAATTTCTTGGTTGGCTATTTCAAGAAGCAATTGAAGGACAACCCAAAAACAAGTGCTAAAGAATTGAATAAACTTACAAAGGATAATCTAAGAGTGAATATATCACACACAACTTGTAAGAGGGTTAAGGAAAGAGTAAAAAAAGGAGATAAACTCAAATTATGAGGTAGAGTGTGCAAGTCTTGAGGCTTATGCTACTGAAATAAAATAGTCCAATCCTAAGAGTGAATGTTTTGATCAAACCCTATAGAATAAGAGAAAGGAAAAAGGGTATTCTGGAGAATGTTTGTTTGCTTTTCTGCATGCAAGGAAGTTTGGAAAGCTAGTTGTAGACCTATTATTGGCCTTGATGGATGTTTCCTTAGAGGGGTACGCAGAGGGAAAGTCATATCTGCCATTGGTAGGGATGGAAACAATAACATGTTTCCAATAGTATAGGCAGTGGTTCAAGTTGAAAATGGAGTGAATTAGATGTAGTTCTTGAGGTGTTTCCAGAGCCAACTGAACCTAAATAGGGGTGAGGGTGTACCAATTGTATCTAACCTACAAAAGGTTATTAGTGAAACATTCCTAATCCAATGACAACTTATGTTCTTTAACAATTTTGTTGATGCTTGATTATTTTGTTTTGGTAGGATTTATTGAATGCAGTAAGGGAGGTAATACATGTTACTAAGCATAGATGATGTGCAAGACACATTTATGCAAACTGATTCAAGAAATGTCCTAGAGGGTAGTTAAGAAAGAAGTTCTAGATATGTGCATAAAGCACATATCAAGAAGAGTTTATAGATAACCTTAAGTTCATGGCTAAGGAACATGGGAAGAAATGTGTTGAAGAACTAGCTAGATACAACCTAGAGAAGTGGTGTAGGGCTTACTATAATACTAAGTGCTCATCTGATGCTATAGAAAGCAATAACATGAGTCTTTCAATGCATGGATCAATGATGCTAGAGATAAGTCAATCATTAGCCTTTTAAAAGAGATTAGAAAAAAGGTAATGCAAAAGAATGTTGAGAATAGGGATTTTGTCAAAAAAAAAAAAAAAGGAGGTGTGAATGGTCCCCTGAATGCATGAATGTGTATGATGTCAATTACACCTTAAGTGCTGAATATGACATCTTATTTAATGGGGATGATGGATATAAAGTCATTCATCTTAAAGATTAACATTATGTGGCAACAAAGAGATCTTGTGCATGCAGATCATAGGATGTCACCGAAATCCCTTGCCCTCATGCCATCAGTGTTATCCTATATGATAAGAAGGATCCCATGAACTTCATATCTAACTGGTATAATAAAGAAACTTAAATGAGGGCATATGCATATAATATACAACTTGTGAGAGGGTATATGTTTTGGAAGGTAGCCCAATATAAGCCAATGGACCCTCCACCTTTTGTACAAATGCTTGGTAGACCTAAGAAGAAAAGAATTAGGGAGAAATGGGGGAATATGTAGAAGGCTAGATTTGGTAAATTAACTAGGAAAGGTACAGTCATGACGTGCTCTATTTGCAAGGAACCAGAACACTAGAAGTCTACTTACAAAGGAAAGGCAAGAATAGTAGACAACAATGATGAGGTCTTAGAGGCATAACAAAATGAGGATGTGAATAACAACTCTGATGGTGACACGGGCATTATGCTAACTGCTGCTGATGTGGTATTAGAGTCATAAGAAATTCAAACCTTATTACACTTCTTCAGGTAATATGCTTTCTTAATATATTATTTGTGTTAAATTTTATTGATATATTTGATAAACTGTGTTTATTTTCTTAAATGATAGTCAATTATGACATAATTGGAATAACCACAAACTGAGACACAATCACAGACATAGACACAAAATGAACCTGAGACACAATAATATACAGCTGCAACAACTTCAAAACATGCTAAGGTTTACTATTGTGTTACTATGTGTTTGAATGTATTAAAAATTCCTGGTTGTGACTTTTTTCTTGTGTTATTAAAGCAATAAAACAAGAAAAGGAAGGTGTCATTTGCAACTAATGTCAATGATAACAGAGAAAAGCAAAAGCTAGGTGGAATGGGATGTTGGATTGATGAAGATAGCGGTAGGACAGTGCATTTGTGTATGTTATCACAATCTTTATTTTTTTTGTTTCATTATTGTATACTGTGTGTGTTAGCTTGAATGCATAACTGAATTACTTTTAATTTTTCTCATTAAGCCTATACCTGGAGTGAATAAGGCCATATCTGATGGCCAAGAAGGTATAGAGATAGAAAATGATAAAGTGCCCTATAAGTACACATTTAGGTATGGTTTCTCAAGAGTAAAGTTACCTATTAAGAAGAAGGGGTCTTCAAGTTTTGTCATAGATAGAAGGAAGATCAAGTTTATGGAGGATGGTGCACCAGCCAATCTTCCATTCATGCCTTTATCTGGCTTGAAGTGGAAAGGTAAGCTAGCTATCATTGGGAGGACGCTTGAAGCATAGAGGATTACTAGATTGAGAAAAAATTGGTGCAAGTAGTAGAAACGACCAGCAATGCAGTCAGTATGCATGCATCGAGACAGAGAGTTGTGAAATACCAGCATCTAGAACACCATTTAGCAGTAATGCTAGCACAACAACAAGCACAAATGCTGACTCTAATTGATACTTTAATGTACTATTTTATTATACTTTTTATCTTGTACTAAACATTTGGTAGTAGAGGTTCCCAATGAACTTGGTTTCCATATCAAGTTCAAAAGTAACCAATTAGGATTGATTATTTTTTATTTATTGCATTAACCTGGCAATAGAGGTTCCAAATGAAATTCAACAATATGTTCAAGTTTAAAAGGCACCACTCATTCCAATTATGATAGTTTGGTTATATTTTAGAATATATTTTGGATTATATTCAGTTAGTTAATTGATGTTTCTACTTTGGTGTACTTGTATTTTTTATATTGCAAGGCATTTAGTGTAATTATAATGATGGGTTGTTTTGTAATCTACATAATACATTATGGTACTCGTATTGGTAATCTGCAGAATGTATTCTGGTATTGGTATCTACAGAATGCATTTGTGTTAAGCACATTACAAGGCATTTGTCTTAATCTATTAGTAACCAACACTATACAATTAAGTTAGCAAACCAAAGATTTAAGGGAAAGAACCATAAATTTCATTCAATTTAAATGGATTAATAACCACTAGATACAACTTTTTTTTTGCCAAGACAGAACAAATTTTGCAAGCTAAGAAAAGTAAAGAAATACAAAATTGTTTCATTAAAAGTCATATAATAAAGCTATAAAAAACAAAGGCCTTGCAAATATAAATAATATTCATAATTGGCCAAACCCCCAACATGCACACTAGTTCAGCATAAACCAAAGCACTGCCAACACAACAATGCCCTAGGACAACCAATAACACCTTGTAAACATTTTTCTTCTTCCTAAAGTACTCAATGTCAACTTCTATCTGGTTCTTCACCTCAAATAAATCTTTAAGGCTAAAAGTCAGTTCATCACCATCATCAGAAGCAGCAGCAGGGCTTCTCTATGCAATAATAGCTTGGGCAAGCTAAACATCATATTTCTCCCTCCTTAGTTTACTACTCTCACTCACAAGATTATTTATCACATCTTTCACCCTTTGACTCATCTCCATGTTAATCCAAGCAAAGTAATTGCATCCACCTTGTTGAAACCAGAAATTAATTTCAATAAAAAAAAACTAAATATAACATTTTTTTCTAATAAATTACTTACATTGTATTTTTTACACCCATAAAATCTCCTGTTTGGGTTGGTTTTATTCTAGGCTATCTAGACTTGAGTTGGCTGATCACAATGGTAAGTTTGTGGCATGTGCATGAGGTCAATTATCTCATCGGTTTGTCTCATATGGCTCCTGATGTTGACTGATGAGTATGTTAAAGATGAAGACAATTATATGGTGATGAGTAATGATGAGGGAACTATAATTATTTATTTTAATTATTTAATTATTATAGAGTATTTTAACTATTTTTCTTGATTAATAAGGACTCTTAATTAGTCTTCCTTATTTAATCAGATATTTTAATTAATTTTCTTATTTAGTTAGAATTCTTGTTTAGTAAGTATTTTAATTAGTTTACTATTAGGTTTAGGATCATGTATTATTTTTCTTTTATAATTGTAATTCTTTATTAGATTAGGATTAGGATTATATAACCCTTATAAATATACTACTTGAGCTCATTGTGAAACACATTCAACAATTATTCAATAATTAAAACCTTAGCTATTTGTTAAATTCTCTCTTTGAGATTCTAGTTTTTAAACTTGTTTTCTAAGGGTTTGTTCTTGTGACGATCCTTCTCATTCCACGCTCGTCAGGTGGTATCAGAGTAGGAATTTACCCAATCAGATGACTCATGATAGTGGTGGTAGCCGACCCTATGACGAAATTCAAGGGTTAACAACTGTTTGGAGAGCAATCAAAGAACAGAGAACTTCAGCTCATAATATTGGACAATTGTTAGCAGAAATCGCTAGACAACTAATTACTTTTTTGCGAGATAGTGTTCAAGGGAATAGGAACAACATATTGAATCAGGCTTGAGGAGGTAGCCACGGTAGACCAATCGTTGAATCGGTTCCTCAAATAAATAGGAGACCTAATGGAGCTAAAAACCAATATGTTCATAAAAGTATTTCTAATCTTAGAGATATTTCTTATTTTGATTGTGATTTTTATGAAAAAGATTTTGTGAAGTGGTTTTTTTATTTAGAGATATATTTTGATTATTATAATATTTATAGTGTAGAAAATGTTAAAATTACTTCAATGAAATTAATAGATGATACTTTGGAATGTGGGGTTGATTATCAAAGAGATATGGTAAAATTCGATCATGGACAAAGATGAAAAATTTATTAGTTGAAGAATTTTATCTTGGTTGTTATATATTGTATGATTTGCATAAAAAGATAAATAAGTATTATAAGAAATTATGGAATTTTTGTCATAATAATTTCATAAATCTTTGAGGAAAATTATACTCATCATTGTATTCGAATTTATCAAGAGAGTTGTGATGAGATTCAACCCAACAATTATGAGATTTTTACCTGTGAAGCAATTGAATTTGAAAGTTTGAATTTTATTGATAATCAAGCTAATTTAATAGGTAACACTTGTAAAATTAATAATAATAATAATCAAGAATTTAAAGTTTAGGAAGAGGAAGTGCAAAAGTTACAAGTTGAAGCAATCACCATGAAAGAATTAATATCGATAGAGGTTGAATCAATTGAAGAGGATTAAAGATTTGAGAATCATGGAATAGAAATAATTAAAGAGGATATAAGAAAAAACAATGATATTGATTTTATTAGAATTAATAATTATTGTACTGTTCCATGTCAGTTGAACTTTCAATCAAAATTATTATCTTTTATTTCTCATAAACTAACTATAAACTCGTAGTCGAATTTTTTCGAAGTGAAAGTAAATCATGCGGAGATTCATAAGTAGAATATTATGAATGAATCATTAAAAATGAATAAAATTTCAATGGAAATGCGAGAATACTTAAAAGATTTATTTGGATGTAATAATGTTTTCAAGGTGAAAGATTTATTATTTAAATGACTAGTCATTATTTTTTAATTAACTAATGCATCAAATGAGTTCATGAAAATAAAGTTTCAATTATTCATTCATTACACACTGAAATATTCCAATTGAAGAATCAAACCAATGAAACATTTCAATATTTCGAGTATTAATTTATTTGACATGGAAGATTTCAAGCTGAAACAATCAACTTGAGAATAAATTTTCTTGAAGTGGATGTATATAATGAGAGCACCGTAAATATTCCAAAGTCCTCTTGCGCCAAACTTGAAATTTGCACGTGTACCCAAGTCGTCTATTGTAGGAGAAGACAAACCATTGTAGACTTAGTTTTTACTTGAGATAAATTTTATAAACATCATCATCTGCTGAATGGAGATTTATACAATCACTAAATAGTAATTGAATTTTCCCTCAGAAAAGAAATTGTAATTGAATTTAAAAAATGACTTAACACTTTTGCCAACAAAATATATAAAATTCACCAACCCTCCCTCGTAACTTCATAAAAGGAAAATTACACTTCACCATCTTGATCCCCATTAGCTCATGGTAGGAGAAGACAAATAGTAACTCATAAATAACTTGGAGGACCAAAAAAAAGGGGAAAAAATTTCAGTTTCAGTTTCATTATACACTCATCTAGAGATAACTCGAAAAATATTGTTTCATTTTTTCTCTCTACTCTTCCTAATTCACACAAGAAGTTGGAATATATATATATATATGGGGCGAGCTCAAGAGGAAAATTGTATAGATTTATGGATTACCAAACTTGGACAAGGCTGATTGGAACAAAGTTGAGAATTCCTGGGATGTACTCTGATCGTCAGCCTTGATATTTATCTGCGCTTTAGCTGATGATGTATTGATTTTACACTCTACAAGATAGTTAGATGGTTCTTCTGCTTTTTGAGCAAAGAAGAAAAACTTGAAGTTGGTTGACTGACCACCTGAAGCAATGCATTGAAGGGAATGGGCTTGCATGTGACGGAGAAGGGCTTGAGGCGTTGTCAATGCTGCTGCTCCTTGAGGGCTTATAGAAACCTCCTGCAACAAATTTAACATGCAAGCATTATAAAGATGAGAATTTGCAAGTCCGAGTAAGGCAGTGGTAAATGCAGAAAGGTCCCACATATGTGCTTGCAAAAGATAAATATAGGAGAGAGAACCCAGAATGCAACCCATCTACGTACAGAAATCAGAAAAATACTCTTCCTTTTGTCCTTTGTTAAAAATTGGAGAAGCATATTCTTTCCTCTACCACCAAAATTCACCCCTTTCTTTCCACTTTTTAAGGTAATAAAACAAATGTTAAGTAACAACTACATCAACTAGAATCATAATTATAACCTGTGATACAGATATTGGTAGTTGACGCCATTTTTGCTGAAAAGTGGCTGGATCTAGGACTGCTCCAGAATTAAGCTTTAAATGAGCAACAGCAGCAGCAGCAGCAGCAGCAGCAGCTTCTTTTGGTAAACCTAGACCTAGTAAATCATCAATGGCAAAGCTTGCCTGAGGGGCTGAAACTCCAACATTTGAAATCAACGCCTCTGATTGTGCTTGTGAAGATGCAACAGACACTGATGAAGCATCATATAAAGGAGCACTATATGCTGAACCATTGCTACTGGCACCTCTATTTTCTTCCCTCTCTGAAGTACTGAGAAGCAAATCCTTATCATTTGCCTCAACTCTATTTGCCGGAACATCATTTGCAGATTCTGCCCCAATAGATAGATTACCCAGCTCATCAGAAAACTCAAATGGTCCCCGGTGTTCTTTATCGGTGAACATGTAAGATGGCTGCAAGAATATTTAAATGTAAATATTGGTTAATGGGGAGGCTGGTCTAATTACTAATGGCTAGTCAAGGAGGAAAGCTGGTAAAGTTCCCGACCCTGTTGATAACATGCCAGAACCAGAGAAAAATCCACAATAGCACAACAAGGAAGCTATATTTATTAGTAAAGTCCATAATACTACTATCACAGCACATACATGGATTGATTCAATACTTCCAATTGAGTACTAAAACAAAACCCAAAGATAATGCGTGCAAAGTGCAGATGCAACCTCACCTTGTCACACTCTCTCCTTGGAGTCCATTTTTTATTTTGGACTTCCGAAACCTTTTTCTTTTTCATAGTGGGAGCTTCAAAATGCCTCAGGATATTATTCTCATGCATAAAGTTATTTTAATTCATTTAGAAAGTACTCCAGGAAGAGAACTGTGGTTACCTTCTGGTACACTACGGAGAGGCTGTTAAATTCATCAAAGATGCGATCTTTGACTTCACTGCTCTGTGTATCAGCAAATACAGAAACAGCTTGCTTTGGAGGATTCACAACACGTTCTGCTGTTGACACATTGTATTGCAACATCCTGTAGTAGAACAAGGCTCTATCATGAACATCCTGCAATCAACTGGAAGTTTAATTGTGCTTTCTTACACAAACTGTTGCACAACTTCAATAAATATGCATCGAACTCAATAAATCAAGAAATGACAAATAATGGATATTGACATTTAAAAATAATAACCCATACCTGGTGGAAGTCAGCAAGACCAGCAGCAAGTGCAGCTCCTAATGCTTTCTGAGTCTCAGGTGGCCTCTTAAAAAAACATTTCATCACTGCTGTGAGAAGGTGCAAACGAACCTGCACATTGCAATCATTCAATTGAAAATATGCCTAATAAATAAAAAAAGCGAAGTGAAATTAGATAACAGACATATTATGGCAACTGAAATGCTTCAGAAAAACTAGATTGCCCCGATTTCTTGGCAAAGAGAGGTTGAAGCCAAATATGCATGTGAAAAGGTGGGGAGAAGAGACAGGTACGAGTGGAGACTAGAATTATGATAAACACTTGGAACATAGAATTCCTTACAGGTAACCTTATGGAACTAGTTGATACTTTAGAGAGGAGAAAAGTGAACATAACTTGTATTCAAGAGACTAAGTGGGTAAGAGAAAAAAGCAGGGAGGTTGGGAAAGGGTAAAAATCCTAGTACACGGGAGAGAAGTAAGAATGGGGTGAGTATTATTATAGATAGTTCATTAAGAGATGTGATAGTTTTGGTGAGAAGAGTGGAAGATAAGATTATTGTAGTTAAACAAGTTTTAGAAGGGAAGTTGTTCAATGTGATTAGTGCGTATGCACCACAAGTTGGTCTTGATGTTGATTACAAGCAGAAATTCTAGGAGGACATGGATGATGTCATGCAAAGTATACCAATTGAGAAGAATGTCTTAATTGGTAGAGAGTTAAATGGTCATGTGAGAAGATATCGAAATGGCTATGAAAAGACTCATGGGAGCTTTTGTTATGGGAGTGTAAATGAGGAGGGAAATAATATTTTTAATTTTGCAATAACTTATGAGTTACTCTTGGCGAATACCTGCTTCATGAAAATGGAATCTCATTTGGTTACTTTTAATAGCGAATATAAAAAGAGTCAAATTTACTACTTACTCAAAAGGAAGTCAAACAGAGTATTTTGTAAGGATTGCAAAGTCATTCCACGTGAAACTTTAATAACACAATATAGATTGTTAGTGTTGGACTTCACGATGATATGACAAGCTAGAAGGTCGTCCAATACCTATGCTCAACAAATTAAGTGATGAAAGCTTAGAGGAGAGAAGCGTGAAAAATTCAGAAATGAGTTGTGCAACATGCGACCTTGGTGTTTGCATATGGAAGCTAATGATATGTGGATAGCCATGAGTGAGAAGCTACGGGAGGTCGGCAAGAAGATCCTAGGAGAAAGTAGAGAACATGCTCCATTGAAAAAGGAAGTATGGTGGTAGAACAATACGGTCCAAATAGCAATCAAGAGTAAACATAAATAGTACAAGAAATTGCCAAATGTGAAAGTGGGAATGCTTATGAGCAATATAAAAAAGCAAGAACAAAAGCAAAAAAGGCAGTGAGCCCCAAGCTAGAACACAGTTTTATGATAAGCTATATGAAAAGTTAGGGACGACAGAAGAGAAGGAAGCCTACAAGCTGGCTAAGATGAGAGAGAGGATATCGCGAGACCTAAACCAAGTTAAGTGTATCAAGGACAATGAAGATAAAATTTTGATTAAGAAGGAATATGTTAAAGAAAGATAGAGGAGTTACTTTGAGGGCCTCTTCAACAAAAGTCAAGATGGAAGCCAGATAAGTATGGATCATATGACGATTGAGAAGAACGTGAACCACACTAGTAGAATTAGATTCCCTAAAGTTAAATAAGCATTGAAGAAAATACAAACAGGTAAAACATGTGTTCCAGATGAGATCCCAATAGAAATGTGAAAATATTTAGAAGATATGAGAGAGGATTGGTTAACTCAATTATTCAACAAGATTTTAATATCCAAAAAGATGCCAAATGATTGAAGGAGAAGTATTGTAGTTCTAATATTCAAGAATAAGAGAGATATTCAAAATTGCTCAAATTATAGAGGGCTCAAACTCATGAGTCACACAATGACATTATGGGAGAAAGTTGTAGAGCAGCATATCCGGAGTTGTACATCTATCAAG
>CAOJBK011591566.1:0-12892 GCA_948294925.1 Codiaeum variegatum
AAAAAAAAACTCTTTTTCAATTAATCTTTGAAAAATGAGTGTGAAGAAGTTTTCAAGTTCAAAGCCAATTCTCAAGTCTCAAGTTCTCAAGTAAAGGAGTAAGGATCAAACATTTGAGTACCCAAAGAGAGAAGATTCAAGCTTCTTGAAGAGAATTAGAGAACAAACTTTTGAGAAAAGCTAGGTATGCCTCAAGCTAGAGGCTTCACATTTGGGGAGTTTAACGAAAGAGGACGAGAGGTATTTTTGCTTCTAACATTTTTTTATTCAACTTGTATTTTGCACACAAATTGGTTATAATATCATTGGTTGAAGTTATGGATCCAAACCTTAGTTTAGACATTTATCAAAGAGTTTGATTTGATAAATGATTAAACCATCAAAATGTTTGAAAATTTCTAATAATTTTGTTAAAAGAGTTTTGATAAAATATTTTATACTAAAATCATAGATTATGATAATTTTTCAAAGTGTTTGAATAATTATCAAATATAATTTTGCTAAAATCCTTTTAACAATTTTGTTAAAAATATTTTAGCAAAATTGTGTTTTTGAAAATCAAAAATCAAATTCTTTCCCGATTCGATTATTCATTTTCTACTTACATTGCGTGACTGCGTAACGTTCCTTCGCTAATTTCCCAAAAAAAATCAACAATTCCATTTCTCTTTCCTTTTTCTCCAGCAACACAAAAATTTCCTTTTTCCTCTCCCTCTTCCCCAAAATCATTGGAACAGCCGCTACAGGACCTCACCTGCTGCTAATCCACTGTCGTAGATCGGGCCAAGATAACAGCCAGAGCCGCCATTGCTGACCGGCCATGCAACAACATCAGTAGTTGTAGGATCGACAGGAGTGGCGCAGCAGCATCAGCTCGTAAAGAACAGAGACTTGTACCACGATCGTTCCACTGCCAACCAGCCCTCTCCAACTGCGACCGCCGCTCACCGCCTGACTGCTCGTTGCTACTCGACAGCTAAAGCAAGAGTAGCAGCAAGCACGCCAAACAAGAACAACAGTGCGCGAGGAGGGATTCGCCACAGGCCCACACACTACAGCTCGCTTACACAGCAATCACTGCTTTCCCTCACTGGATCATCACTAACCACAGGTTGTGGCTCATCACTCGACATCATTAGAGTAGGAACCAGCAGCGGTGACAGTAGCAGCAAAAGCGAGAGGAGAAGCAAGATTTGGGGCTTTTGGGAAAAACTCCTCGGGCATAAATTCATAGCATTTGTTCTTAATATCAGATTCTAGAATCCAAACAAGGAATTTCTCAAGATTATTCAAGAAGAACGAAGGGTTATAACCTCAATTTTGCTTACTTTTATTTGAATTTTGCTCCAGGGAAATTTATTGAACTTGCTGAGGAAATTGCTAAACTGTGATGATTTTTGCTGAATTGTGTCGATTTTTCTTGATGCATGAGTAAATTTTAGCAATTTGATGCTAAAAGTGATTTAACAATCTTGACTTTCCTGTGGAAAATCAAATTTTGAATTATTGAATTGAAATTATGTGATATTGAGATTTGAGTTCCTCAGAGAAATTGCGCTGTTATGTTGTTGATGTTGCTTGAAATTCACTAATTATTTTGCAATGATGCTTGCTAAATGTTTGTTACTCATTTGATAGAAATAAATGAAATAGACTTGAATCCTTAAGCTTTCTCAGGTAAAAACTTTTAGAATTTAATTTTTTTTTCTGAGGAAGTTTTGAAAATTTGAACTAGAAATTGATGTTTTTTCAGGTAAAAATGTTAGTCTTTCAAAATATTCTCTCTAATGAATTAGTTTAAATATTATGAATTAACAGTTTCATTATTATTTTCCTAGACAATTATAGCTCTGACAACAAAAATCATAGTAGCACTTTGTATTATGCCAAACTCATGTAGCCTCAGCATGTGGTCATTGTAATCATAAACACATTAAATTATCTTGATGCATTTGATTTTCATGTGATAATTGATGATTGATATGAACATTCATCAAGAAAATTAAGCAATATTTGCCAAATTTGGTACGTTGTTGCATACCTTATCATGAATCAGAATTAGATCAGAGAAAATGAGTATAACACTTGATCTCAGAACGCTAACCTAATTTAATTCTAGATTTTTAAGAAACATGAGTTCCAAGGAAGGAGCCAGTATTTCGAAGGTTCAAAAGGATATTCAACCTGTGAGTTCTCAAACATTCAAATTTAGATTGCTTGCTTGATAGCATGCTTTAACTCATATTTTTCTAAACAGATATCATTACTTCCTCCTCCACCTCCTGCTGACATTCCTGATATTCCTAGTGAATTATTTGATAAATTTGAGGTAAATTACATTTTAAAGTAAAAAT
This sequence comes from Codiaeum variegatum, assembly GCA_948294925.1. Taxonomy (NCBI): domain Eukaryota; kingdom Viridiplantae; phylum Streptophyta; class Magnoliopsida; order Malpighiales; family Euphorbiaceae; genus Codiaeum; species Codiaeum variegatum. The sequence goes on from CAOJBK011591566.1 coordinate 2,355, forward strand.
TCGTCTGTTTTTATCATGTATGTACTTATGGAAATTTCTTCGATAGGGAGTGAAGATTGAAATTGTAAAAAAACATAGAAATCAAGTCGTGTCCCCATTTCTTGAATACCAGGCAAGTATTTTATTGCTTTTGATTTAATTTCCCCAAACAATTAGCATTTTTGTGACCTTAAATTTTCCTTTTCTTGCGGAGGCTTCTCTTACAAAAGCAAGAATCAACAAGTAGCCGTGTTGACCCCTTCATTGTTACAGCCTCTTGAAATAGGGAACCCACCTCTTCCTCACTTAGGGCAACCTGATGAAATGATTTACCTTTCTGATGTAAAAGCACTTGATGTTAGAAAGTCAGGGGTAAAGTCTATCCTTGAGTGGGGCCGGTGGTCCATTAGCTGAGGAAGTATTATGGCATAAGTGGGATCAACTAGGCATCTCATAGTTTATCGAGGTGACCTTGAGAGATCTAACCTATATGCTTGCACTCCTTAGTATAGCTATGACATTTTGGGTACCAAGTAGCAATACTTTCATTTTTCCACTCGGCCATATGATGGTCACTATGTTTGATGTGTTTGTTATTACCGGGCTTCCTATCCTGGGGAGAGACATAGTATGCCTGATTGATGAGAGACACGTCCCCGAGGTAAAGTTTACTTTTAGGAGTTTTGACTCGTATTCTGATGCTACTATAGAGTATGCAGACAAGCAAGGGACACTGGTCCCAGAGGAGCAAGTTGCTTTCTTATGGGTATTGCTGTGTAGACATAGCTTGTACCCTTGCTCAGGGAGACTTAGTGTCGAGTACATATCTGTTACCCAAGCCTTAGACCATAGAGACCACTATGCATTGGGGACCATATTCTTGGGAAATTTTTATGCTCAGATGAGGAGATGTGTAGAGCATAGTCCAGTGAAGTTCTTGAGTGGAAGCTTGTGGTTTCTCTAGTGCTAGTTACTGGCATACATTCATGAGTTGAGTGATCATACTTCTCCACCATCTCTTACTATAGCTTGTGACATTGAGATCCATTTTTTGAAGTGTAAAAGCTCTTGGGAAGAGAAAGATCTTAGGTCCTTCTTCATTTAGCTTGAGAAAAGAGTAGCATAAAAATTGTGCCCTTTCAATGATTGCTATGATAAGCCAAAAAATTATGCCCCAACACTTTAAGTCTCTCTAGATAATTCGGCTATGCAAATCTTTGGTTCAGCCTTGAAGAACTGAGTGTGGAACTGATGCTCCATCTCCTTCCATGTAAAAATAGAATTCTTGAGGAGTGTAGCATACCAAGTAAAAGCAGTACCAATTAGATTATTAGGAAACATTTGCAACTTTAAATTGGAAAAATTTTCATGATTTACCAATTCAATGCATTGAATGGTAAAACGGGCAATATATTCAAGTGTGGATTGTCCCTCTTCCCTAAAGAATAAGGAAAACTCAGGAACACAATAACCCATTGGATAAGGATTATCTTTATCAATCATATCCAGATATAGCTTGTGAAATTCAGACTAGCCCACTTGACGAAGACTAGGATCGTATAACTCTTGTACCACATCACGTACAACATTCAAATCAACTCCTCCCACCCTTAGAGCCTAAGGAAGTGGAACATAGACCTGAGGAACTAGCATATACCCTTGAGGGCCCCATGCCTCTAGTCTCTTGTTCATAGATCCCAGACTGCAAAGTAGGATTAGTTCTATAAAAAACTTGTTAATTATGCCTATTATTAGTAATATTAATATTACGACTACTAGAGCCAATATGATTATTGATTTTATTAGGGCCAACCTCATCCTTCTTATGATGAGGCTTATACCTGTCATCAGTGGCCAAAGGAAATCATGAGAAAACTCTCATAAAATTAACAACTTCTTCTTAGGTCATCGATTTTAAGGTATTTTCTTGTTTTGATGTTTGATCAACATTTTTAGAAAGAGATTGCATTAGATCAATCATAATTTTTTCAAAACTACCAAAAGTATCAGAAATTATTTTATCGGCTTGTTTTATTGAGTTCCCTACCTAAGGAATTGTCTCTTGCAATGCTTTGAACTTATCAAATTTTGAGAATCAGTGTTCTCACCAGCTTCTTTGATCACTTTCAAGCTACCATCACCGTCTGATCGATAGGAGATTTATCTCTGCTTCGGCTTTGAGGAGTCAAAGCTTCTTCAGAATGTTCATCACCTGATTCCTCAAGCATTTTGTTGGGTGACATTCCAACATCAATTGTTTCTTTACCATTACATAATTTTGTCATCATGAAACACTGTCCTACCGAGTTATTTTTCAGAGTTGCGAGCGTACTAGAGGAGAATTTCCTCAAGTGTAAAATTTTTTACTTCTAATCAAATGGCGTGGATTCCTAAACTCCTTTACCAAAATTTGTTTGGATTTCACGAATTTAGATTGTAAAAATGAAAATTGGACTTGTCATTAAAGAGTACAAAGTTTGTTGTATTGATTCACTAGAAAATTGTGATTACAGTAAATGAAAATACTGAGAAAGGTTGGGAAAAAGTATAGTAAAAGGAAAATTATGCTTGATGAAATACTAAAACTTAAACTAGAAATTGTAAATTTGAAGTTGATAATTGATTTGGTTGTTGATTGATTGTGTTGATTGGATGATTGTGTGTCTTTTATGTGTCTGCCACTATAACTTTTATATCCCTAAGGAACCACTTTCTTAGCCAGTACGTGAAAGACCAGCAGCCACTCTAAGGAAGTTAATGCATTGTTAATGTACATTATGTGACTTTGCTTGTAAGACATTTTCTCTAGAATTTTTCAATGATTTGATGTTGAGTCATTAAAATATAGGTTTCATGATTTTTTGGCCCGTTTAATCCAAAAAATTAAATTCTTTTGAGATTTTGATTAATTAATTCAATTAATTTATATTTTCAAATCCTAAATTTATTTTTAAACAGACCATATTTCCAATTTTTTGATAATCGGAGTTGATGTGACATTTTTTATAGTAATTTTTTAGCACCTCAAAGTTTTTAACTATAAAACTTCTTAACCTAAGTTAATTTTTTAACATGCGTCAAATTAAAAAAATCTTAAAAAATAAAAAGTATTGCTACATCAATTTTCGTAATGGGAAAATTGGGATTCTTGATATATGTCCACTTTTATTAAAAATTGAAAGTTTGTGCCGTAAATTGCTTAAACTAAAAAGTTTGTGCTAAATCTGCAATGTTCACTCTAATTCATAATTTTTTTTATATAATTAAAATTAAAAAACTTTAATTCCAGAACACTTTCATTTTCATTTTAATTCTCATTCATCTCATTTCTTGATATAATAAATAATTAAAATTTTAAATATTTTTATAATTTAAAATTTTATTGTTTATTTATTAATATTTAAGTTTTCAATATTTAATGCCCAACCAAGATATTAGATGGAAATAGTAGCAAAACTAGTTCTATCGTGATCAATTGCCAATATTCCTATTTAGCAAACAACGACACAAATGTGAGGGGAAAAAAAAAAAAAAAAGAAGGTGAAAACACAAGCATGTGACACATGTCCAATCACCAGCAATAAGATCACCTATTTCCCAATTTTTGAACATCAAAATTTTGCATTGGCATAAACCCATGTGGGCCACGTCATTCCCTTTCACCTTCTACCATTAAATGGTTTAGTTTCTCAAAATGATGTTTAATTTAATACTAATAATGTACTTATTTACTTCAATTATTTTGATTTTTCTCTCTCTTTTAATAATAGTTATTATAATAAAAATAGATTAAGAAGAAGAAGAAAGAAGTACTTTCCCCTAAGAAGCTCCCCTTTCACATGGGCCCCATCATTCCTTTTTCCCTTTTTCACTAGGCAGAAAACAAGTGAGCACTACTACTATTTTACTTATAAAAAAATGGATGCTTTCACATGTATGCATGTGGTATTTTTGACATATTTCCTCTCTATGTTATTGTTTTCGCCTTTCTATTAAAAAAAAGTGGTAACAAAGAATTGGCATGATTAATTATGTGCGTCACTTTCCTCCCATTTCCTTTTGTTTCCCCTTTCCTTCCCTCTTTTTTTCTTTTTTTTGACCAATATTCCTTCCTTCTTCATTTTGTTTATTTGTCGTTGGATTTAGTTGATGTGGGCAGCTCCCATCTCTTTCCTTTGAAATCTTTGATTTCTGAAGCACTCCTCTAAATGGCACATTTGTCTAAACTCTTTTTTTTAATAGTAAAAAACTTCATTAAGAACTAATCAGATCTGACAAGAGAGTTTCCACAATAACTAGAGGAGCTGAAAAAAGATTAGTAGAGTCAAGCACTGAAATGACCTGTACTAACAAGAATATGTGCATGACCATTTGTTTGTCTTTTTACATGCTTGAAATTAAAATCTCTTTGAAAAAAATAAAATCATACAATATAAAATAATAGTCTATTTCAGAATTTTCTAAAACAAAAGAATAAAATTTGTCCACTACATACTTACAATCCATCTCAAAATCAATTGAATTAAAACCAAGAGAAAGAATCCAATGAATAGCTGACCATAGGGCTAACGCTTCACCTTTTGCGATATCACAAAAACAGTTTAGAACCTGAGATTTGCAGGCAATAAACAGAGCTAAATCATCTCAAAAAAGCATCCATGTTTTGATATTGCGATAAAAATGACGTCCAAATTGCACTTAAGGAGACCACTGCCAGGCTTCAACCAGTGCTAGGAAGAAGGCCGGCTGCTGCCGTGACTAGTTTTGCATGTCGAACATCATTCCACGTTGCCGGAAATTGAAAAGAGGTAATGATGGCTTGTCTCGATTGATGAAGGTCATGATCCTATAAATTCCTATTTCATTGATTCCATATGTTCCATAACAGTACACTCACATTAGATACATAAGAGTTGTTTCCAATTGCCAAAAGATTAAGCATCCAAGTAGAAAAATGATCATTAGTTTGAGTTGGTTTTTCAATCTAGCCTCCTCCCAACATTGAGAAGCATAAGAGCAATGAACAAATAAATGCCACAGATGTTCTATACCAACTCTATATAATTGGCAAATAAAAGAACATTAAATCCCCTTTTCTTGTAATTTAAGAGAATAAAGGAGAAAATTTTTGCATAGTTGCCATAAGAAAATATAAACTTTAGGTGGAAGATGAAGTTTCCAAAGACAACTCCACCCCCTATAAACAATGCTAAACCTTTTCAAGAATTTAAAAAGCATACCATAAGCTGACTTTACTGTGTAAATTCTAGATTTCTCATGATGCCCAACCTAAGTATCAATAGGATTCCTAATAGACAAAGGGATATTACAAATCTTTTTAGCTTCCTTTCTCTAAAAAATCTCATAAATTAATGAAGTATCCCAACTAGTTTTACTCTCATCCAATAAATCCCTCACTCCCAACCCATCAAAACCCAAATCATTGACAGTCTTAACTCTAAACCCATCATTTTATCTCATCCATGGATCCTCCCATGCCCTTATTTTTCCCCCATTCCCCGCTCTCCATCTTTCCCCCAACCTAACAACTTCCTTTGCACTCCACACACTTCTCCAAACCTAACTTGGATTGCAACCAAGATCTAAAGAAAGGTAACCCCCATTCGAAAAATCTTTGGTTTTGAAGATATGAGCTACCAAAGTATTTGGATTAGTAAGAAAATTCCATCCATGTTTATCTAAGTGGGCTAAATTAAAAGCCTTTAAATCTCTAAAACCCATCCCTTCTTCATTTTTAGACACACCCAGTCTCTTCCAGCTAGCCCATCTCACTCCCTTCCCTCTCTCACCACTTGAACCCCATCATAAGGAATTGAGAATTTTTTGGATTTCATCGCACACAGACACTGGAATAAAAAAACACACTCATACAATAGCTAGAAATAGTTTGAGCCACAAACCTGATAAGGACACCTCTACCCACCCTAGACAATAGTCTATTACTCCAATCTTGCACTTTTTTCCACACTCTATCCCTGATGAATCCAAAAATTGCTCTTTTAGACTTGTCAATCAAAGATGGGAGACCTAAATACCTACTAGTGTCAAGACCTTGAGAGAACCCCAAAATATGACTCAACTCATTTTGCTTATCCACTCTGACATTTGATGAAAACATAATATCTGACTTATTGAAATTAACTATTTGACCTGATATACTTTATACAGACTCAAAATACTTTGAACCTTCCTAGCTTCGTCGACAGAACTCTTAAAAAAGATGAAACTATCATCTATAGAAAAATAGATGCAACACACTAAGGGATCTCGGACAAATTTTACACCCATGAATCTCACCCCTCCCCTCTACTTGACTCAATAACACAGATAGAACCTCAACACAAATAATAAATAAATAAGGAGACAAAGGACACCCCTGCTTAAGAACTCTACCCCGACTAACCAAGATAGAATAAAAAATCGAAGTCACACACAACATGATCCACTCCACCCATTTAGAATTAAAACCAACAACTGCATCATATGTTTGTAAAGGTCCCAACTAACTCTTTCATAGGCCTTGTTGATATCTAACTTAAGGGCCACTTCCCCATTCAAACCTCTGGCTTTTCTATAAAGAAAATGAATTAAGTCACAAGCTATATCACATTATCAGTTATAAGCCTCCCTAAGACAAAAGTAGATTGGTTGGTGAAATATTTCTTGATAGGATTTTTTTAGATGGTTTGTAAGGACTTTAGTAATAATTTTGTACACCACAATACACAAAGAAATGGGATGGCAGTCTTTCATGGAAGAAGGGTCATCAATTTTAGGAATAAGAATTGTAAGAGTGTCATTTAAATTAGCAGGAAAAAATGTACCACGAAGCCACTGATTGCAAGCTTGAAAAATATCCTCTCCTATGAGACTGCAATACTTTTGATAAAAAGCAGGATTGAGCCCATCGATAATAGATGCCTTGTCCGGGTGCATAGATTTTAAAGCCTCCCAAAATTGGTCTTCAGAAAATGGGGCACATAAATTTGCATTTTCCTCTTGGGAAACTTTTTCCCTAATCAGAATGAAGGGAAAATTCGATTGTTGTCCAGCTTCAAAAAGCTATCAAAAAATAGCTAAAAGCAATATGTTCTACGTTGACTTGATTTTCAACAACAATCCCATTAGCATCACAAAGTTTGTTAATTTGGTTCCTCTTCTTTCTAAAAGTAGCCATGAAAATAAAAATTTTTGTATTTAAATTCCTTTCCTTTAACCAATGTAACTTTGCTCTCTGCTTCCAATATCCTTCTTCCTTCTCTAAACGTCTACTCATTTTAATTTTTTCTACTAAAAATTCGTGAACAGCAGTAGCGTCGAGCTTCAAGCTTTGCTGTACATGTCTGAATTTCCTTGTGAAATTTATTGTTGAATTTGTGACCCCAGCTTGACATTTCCTTCATTCAGCTTGGTAGTTTGTCCAGCACCGACAACCACCTATTCTCTGCCCACCAGCATGCCATGAGCTTGTTGAACTCCTGTTCCTAAGCCCACTCATTCTCAAACCTCTGTCGATGCCTATGAAACTCTCTAGTAAATTGTTCATAAACCATAAGCAGAATTGAGTGATCAAAAGCCACACTAATAATATTCTTAATAACACAACCCAGATTTAACAAAAACCAACCTTCAGAAATAAAACCTCTGTCGATACTCTCTTGAACCTAATTCAGAGACCTTCTAAAATTTTCCCATGAGTAACTATGAACCTGAAGATCAATTTCCCCTACTTGTTATCCAATAAAACCTATTGAAACCCATTTGATAACCATAATAATTTAGGAACCCCTCATAATTTATCATCCTTAGAAACCATATCATTAAAATGCCCCATAAGGCACCATGGTAAATCTGAGGCCACCAATATCTGCCTAAGCCTATTCCACAATTCATACCTTTTATGTCTTTCAGGACACTTGTAGAACCCTGTAAACCTCCATATCACCATACCTTGACTTGTAACTGAAACATTAATATGATGCGAAGAACAACTCATCATATCACAATTAATAGAATTATCCCACAAAAGAGCTAAGCCACCACTTCTCCCTATGCTATTCACGACAAACTTACCAAAAAAACCTAATCTTATTCTCAATCTTTCCACTTTATTCTGATCACAATTAGTTTCACAAAGAAAAATAAGTTTTGGGTGATGAGATTGAATGACCTCTAATAACTCTTGAATTGTCGGAGAGATGCCCAAGCCTCAACAATTTCAGCTAAGATAACTCATTGCATTCGGCGGCCTTGATCACCAAGGCTCGTCGTTACATGAAAACTAGGAGAATCAACATTATCCTTACCAATAGAAGGTGATGACTTCCTAACTTTATCATTTCTGCACCACTCCTTCATTAGCCACATGCACTTGCATCTTTTCGACGCTCGTACTAAGAGCCTTCCCTTCTCCTTCTTCAACTCCTTCCCATAATTCTAAATGAGCATTAAATAATTGACATTTGTATACCCCACAATACCACACAAAAAGCAAAAATTACCCAATCTTTCATGTTTAAAATTAACAACAATCATAGTTCCATTAGGTTTTTGAAGTTTCTTGCATTTTTTAATGGCAAACGAATATCAACTCTCAGCTTGATCTCATAAACCGTTTCCTAAACCCCATATTGTTATTCTAATCATATTCTAAAAAAGTACCAATGAAATTGCTAAGAGAATTACCTATGTATTATGACATATACCCCAAAGGGCGATTATGGATTTGGACCCAGAAACTAATGAAGTTAATTTCCACAGCAAACGTGCTCTCTCCCTCAACTAGTTTGTGAAGCACTATATTTACATTGTTGAAAATCCACGGACCTCCGTTCATTGCTCTTTGTAGATCTACAATATGGTAAAAATGGCAGAGTAACAAACCCTTCTAAAGTTCTTTGATTTGGATCCCTAACAAGGGTTTCCAGATTGTCAATAATCTATCTTGAATAACCGATTAGTTAATTGATCTATTGATAACAAACTTTGCCAATATATATAGGTCGAGGTTGTCATCCTCTTTCCCGAACGGCATTTGCTGGCACAAAAAATGTTTCATACTCTTCATGTATAAGTGACAATTTCTCTAGTTGATCTTCCATCCTCTTCGATTAAAACCCTAGAACACTAAGAAACTTAGTGATGTGCTAAACAAGGAAACTTCTATTGAAAGAGGTGACTTTCATTTCTTTTTTCTACAATCTCATTTATTACTAGATATATTCTCTTTTAGTTATAGAAGTGGTATTTTTTGGTGAATTTATAAAAGTGATATTTATGGAATGAACATTGGCTCACTTTTTTCCCCTTTCTTTTCCAATAAAAATTAGAAATTACAAGGATTATATATCTTAGTAATCTTTTTTTTTTAATATAGTTTTAAATAGATCTACTTATGGGTTTGGTAGCCATTTGGTTCATACAAACCCAATTTAAAAATTTTTAATTTGGATATAATTTTTTTATGCCTTATAATTTCGGCTCACTAAATAATTTTACCTAAAAATACAATATATTTTTATTTATAGGTCGCATTTGATCAACATACTAAGCTTGTTGGTCCAGTTATATCAAATTTGGATTAAGATTAAAAAACCAAACTATATCAACCTCAGCCCATGTTTGTCAAACCGAACCATAAATATATCTAATTCCTATTATTAGTATGAATTTATTTGATGAGTGCTATACTAAACAAATCATAATGTTATTGTCAAAAAATAAATAAATCATAATGTTGATCTCTGAACAAATTTGGATTACTTGAAAGCTTGGATTTAGGCTTGCATAATAAATACAATATGCTAAGAGGGTCAGATTTTTTACCTGGTAAGAACTTTTTGACATTTAAGTTAGTAATCTAGGATTTCTTGAATTCTCTTAGAGCTCCATGGAACTCTTAAAGATGAAATTAGGATTTTTTTTTTTGTGAAAGTAGGATTTTTTTTGTCATATATTGAAATATGTGCTATAACTCCCTCTATTTATTGTTGGATGGAATCTCGAGGTGGACAAGTATCAACTTTTGGAAGTACCAAGTGGAATCTGAGATGTGTTAGGATAGTGATCTCCCTTAGATGATAAGACACATGTTTCAAAGTGTCAGAGGAATATTCTATTGTCCGGATACACTGGGCTGACATATTCCATGTTAGACATTCTGGTGGTTCTTAAAGACATGAAGGGGAAGTCCAAAGCTCATGCTTCACTTCACCCTTCATTCTTTTCCTTCAAATTTTAATTCCTTGATGGACTTTAGTCCTTTGATTCCTCAGGCTTTAGGCGTCTTAATCCTTAATTCAGCCCATGTTAATGGTGACTATTTTTGACTCATATCAGATGTTAGCAGTGTATGCCCTAGAGCTTACATTCAACATGTGAATGTAAACGAAAACCTTACTAGCTTTAATATATATGTTCTTTTAGTGAAAACATTCATTATATTGAACGTATATATGTCACTTAAGTATTTTGTAGGAAATCTATTCTTAAAGAGTTTGAGAATATGAGTGACATATTTTCCTTTTAACAGATGCTTT
>CAOJBK011592642.1:0-22099 GCA_948294925.1 Codiaeum variegatum
ATGTATTTTAATTATGAAAAACAAACCTAAATGGCCAATAAAAGCAGTGTCAATCAAAGAAGCAATAGGATCAGCAGCTAAAGCCATAGCAGCAGGAACTGCAATTCTTAATATTTCCAAGCCAAGTTCATCCATTTTAAAGACAAGCCTGTTATATAATTAAATTTTAATTAAAATTAGCTTAATTAACTTAAATAAAAACATAATTATAATTAACAATTATAGATTAATTATAATAATACCTTGCATCTCTAAAAAATACAAGCAATGGCATCTTCCATTTTCTTCCAGCTAATTGAAATGCTCCATCATCAGCCATTATTACTTAAAAAAATTCAATGCTCAGTAATCTGCAGAATTAAAGATAAAAATTTGTCTTTAAAGAATCAAACAAAAATTATTAATCAAGACAAAAATGGGTTCTGAAAAAACAGAAATTAAGTTGTGAATTTATATGATTTTGCCTTAAACTTATAGTTAAACCTTCCCTAGCTACTTCTTCTTCTTCTAGTATTCAAACACATGTCAAAGGAAGTTTCTTTATTTATAGTTTTTTGATAATATATATTTTTTAAATGATTATATTATTTTAAGCTTAATTATTAATCTTTTTTAAAAAGTGATTAAGTAATGGTTTCAGGAGTTTTTTTTTAAATCATAGTACGTCGTAAAATCTGCTTGAAAAGTTATCTTAACTAGATGATGCACAACACAAAATGAATAATGTCACAACTCGGACATCCCAGGTAATTCAGTCTTATGATTTTTCATTATGTGCATATGACTTTTTTTCTTAGGTACAATCACTAAGCTTATGTTAATGTTTCAAAATAGTTATTAATCGATAAATTTTTTTAGATAAATTTTTTTAGATTAGTCCTTAACCTTTACTAGATGTTTCAACATACGATCATTAGTTACTATCGCTCCATTTTTCCGAACAGTTAGCTGATGTGACATAACACATCATCCATAATATCTGACATGGCATACGACATATAAGGCAACAAGTCAAACATTGTGGATGACCTGTTATGTCACATCAGATATTATGTATGACATGTCATGCCACGTCAGCAGGTCGACCGAAAAAATAGACCGATGTTGGCCAATGACCGTATGTTGAAACATTTTGCAAAGGTTGAAAACTACCGCTCCATTTTTCTAGATGTTTCAACATACGGTCATTAGTTACTACCGCTCCATTTTTCTGAATAGTCAGCTGATGTGATATAACACATTATCCATAATGTCTGACATGTCATACGACAAATAAGGTGACACGTCAGACATTGTGGATGACCTGTTATGTCATGTAAGATATTATGGATGACATGTCATGCCACGTCAGCAGGTCGGCCGAAAAAATGGACCGGTGTTGGCCAATAACCGTATATTAAAACATTTTACAAAGGTTAAAAACTAATCTGAAAAAATTTACCGATCAGTGACTATTTTGAAATATTGATATAAGCTTGATGACTATAGTTATTTTTTACCCGTTATATTTCAAATTAATACCAAATTTTAATTTTTTAATTTTTTCATATAATAATTTGAACTTCATTAACTAATTGAAATTCTAACCTTATTATAATGCGATTCACATATAACTTTAACTTGAAGTGCATTAACTTTTTTTTTTTAATCTTATTATGATCTTAAAAAAATAATATTCAATAAAAATAAATTTTAATAAAAAAAATTAATTTTAATCAGTAAAAATAATTTTATAATTTTTAAAAATTAATTATAATAAGTGAAAATCAGTTTAAATCAATAAAAATAAATAAATTCAATAAAAATCAGGTGAAGAGTATGACCGTTACATTGATTACTCAAGTTGTGAAAATCAACTTACTATACAATTGAAAATCAAACCCTAAAATTTAGAAGAAATTAGTAATATTTTTTATTTTACTGTAAAAAAATATATTTTATTGAAAAATGTAATTCAGGTTCACATCATGCATAAACCTCCCTTAGTTTTGTATATCCCCAGTTAATAACAGAAACAAGATGCTATTACTGTTCTATCATTCATGTACAAACAGGCACATATTTCCAATTTCTTAGCATTGATAATCACAAAATAATTATTCTATTTCTTTCTTTATTTATTAGACTTTTTTTTGTAGTTTAATTAATAATTTTATAATTAAAAAATAATTAAAAACATTAAATATAAGACATAACTTGACAGAAATTCTATCACTAAGGGTCCATTTAGTATTGAGTTTGTCAAAATCATTTTTAAATAAAATTTTTTATATTTTATTAAAAAATACTTTTTATAGATAAATTGTTGTTTTTCTTAATAGTAAGTTTGGAAAAGCTGTTTTAGAAAAAAATTAAAAAATTTATTCAATTAAATCAAAAAAATTTTAAAAAAATTTTTACAGTCTCCAACAGTAATATTAAACAAACCATACGGGCTCGTTCAGTATATCTATTGTTTTCTGTTTTCAAAATTTGAAAATGAAAATATATTAAAAAATTATTAAAAAATATAATTTTAATCATTTATTTTATATTTATCCAAAAAAATTAATTTACTAAATTAATTTACTAAAAAAAGTTAATATTATTTTTATTTTTAAAAAAATAGAAAATAGTACTTAACAGGAAATTCTTACTTCAAATATAAGTCCATGAATATTCTGATTTTTTAGTTCTATTTTCGAACAAAATCCTAGTCAGAAAAATAATTTCTATTTTTATAATTAAAAAATAATTTAAAAAATGAAATCTATGACATAACTCAATAGAAACCTTTGGATATTTTGTTTTTTTTTTTTATATAAAAAAAATAATTTTCAAAGAAAATCAGAGTCAGAAAAGTAACTTTACTAATGTCCACATCTCAACATGGAAGATTGGTTCTGTCTCTTCCTTAGATACAGTCTCCAATAGTTGGTAAGAAATTTTGGATTTTTTCTTTTTAAAAAAATAAAAATAAAATAACACAAACAAACAATATTATCAAAGAAGACCAAATGGAAACATTAAAGGAAAGCTCATTATTTCTTTTTGTTGTGCATTATAGTACATTGACTCTATAATATTTAATAAATGGTATTCTAAATTTAATTTACTAAACTTTTGAAAAAAAATACATCATTAGTCAATGTTTCACATTCATTAACCAAAATTAAATAATAAATAATGGTAAAAAAAATAAATAAAAATTAAACATCAATAGTTTAATTTTTCCTAATATTATGGAGATTCATACTTAAATAATAAAAAAATAATTATTAGAGAATAAAACCTTCATTGCATGACTCTACCCTAGATAATGCACAATTAAATAAAATATAGAAATGTAAGAAAAAAAACTATTTATGTTCTTATTGCACATCTTGATTGTTCAACACATTATCAATGGATATATTGTAAGTCGTGAAAAACAGGTGTATTCAGTATCTCACATCTATAAAAATATTAAACGATTAATGATGCAGATCGGAATAAATGGATATAAAATTCTTGGACTTAAAGACAGCTAGGAACCTGAAGGGAGTAAGGGCCCAGACCCATGATAGTTTCGAGAATCATCTTTGACCTCAGGCCTCACCCCAAGATGTATCGAAAGTGCATCCTCGAATGAGACTCTCGGCCATTCTCCCTCATAACATGTGTCAGATATTCAACATTGACAAATGTCGTTTCCTCACTTGTGGATCACATCTTGTTATGCGCAGATGCTTCCACGTGGCACTCCCACAATGCGACAAGTAACCTATATAATCACTATAAATAACTTATGATAGTACACTTTTCAAGGTACGTCAACCTAATCCTAAATACTTCAATAAGTTATTCTCCCTAGGGTCTGCAGAGGGCCTAAAGAGATTTAAATTCATTACCGATTTGAGTGTCGGAGGTCCTTTGCTAGGCATCAAGCCTGACCCTCTTAGCTCACAATTATTCATTTTGCAGACATCTACATCTAGCCTAATCCAAATTCGAAAATCGAAAGTTGTTAGACTTCGTGCCTATCAATTAATAAAAAAAAAATACTTTCTAACTTTAGGATTTATTTGGTACAGTTAAAGCCGGCCTTAGAGTAAAGTCACTCAAGCATTAGCCTAGGATCTCGTAATTTTACAGGGCCCCAAAATTTAAATTACTATATTTATTTAACAAATATGAAAATATGAATAAAAAAATATTTTATTTATCGTTTATCTAATAAAGATTGTCAAGTAAAAGTAAAAAGTCTCTAAATTTTTATTATTTTACCTTAAATATAGAATTTTTGGTCTTAGACCTTTTGCCTTTTATTTACTATCTCCAAAATAAACAAAAACACTAAAGAAAAAAGTGATCTCAATTCTCAAATTTACAAATATATTTAGTCATTTCAAACATATTTGATCTAGATATTTAATTCTTATAAAATATTTTTCTTTGCTTCCATTTAAATATATTTATCTAGTTTATGTGAATATTTTCTATTTTCATTGAATTTGAGATTTATTATTTTCTATTAAGTTAAAAATTTTGGATTAACAGTAAATAAAAATGAAATTTTTAGTTGATTACTGAATTTTAATAAATTTTGGATAAAAATATTCAATTTAACTTTTTATGATGTAATTTTACTAGTTCATCGTATATAAAAATTATACTTTCAAAATAAAGAAAAAAATTATCACTTTGTATAAGACCGGTCTCATGATACAGATTTTTTAATCTTTTGTTATAAAAATAAAACTTTTAAAACAAGATTTTTTTTTTAATTTTAAAATTCCTAATTTTTCACTTAAGATAAATATGAAAAATATATTAAAAAATTTAATAATATTTTCTATTACTTTCATTTTTTAAATTTGAAAACAGAAAACAAATAATATAGTGGTTTTTCAATTTGATTTTTCAAAATTTATATAAAAATCTTTTTTCCCCAACAATTAGCCATATTATTAATTAATTGAAAAAAATGGAAAAACATATATTTTTACCAAAATATATTTTTACCAAAATATATCCAATACCTTAACAAAAATTTTTTTAACAATTATTCATTTTAGTAAAAAAAAAAAGCTTTTTTTTTGAGGTCAAATAAAAGAATAAGCTTGAAAAAAGGACAAACTGCCAAGTTATGATCATGCATGGAAGTTTCCATGCTTCTACTAATTATTTAAGGAACAATGCATATTTTGACCGTGTACTTTTATTTTTTTTTTAGATTTAATTCCTATATTTTTATTTATTAAAATTAAGTACTTATAATTTTATTTCAACAAAAACTAGGTTTTTATACTTTTATTTCAACAAACTTTGCACGATTTCAATACTTGAAACTACAATAAAATGATAAAACTTCATATTCAAATGAAAGTACAGTAAAATATACATCTTGTCGCTATAATAAGTGTAAACAGATAGTATTTTTTAAAAGTATTAAGTCATGTCAGTTAAAAATAAATCTAAATTATTCATTATTTATATTTTAATTTTTTTATGATATCTATTTATTTTCATTGTAGTTTCATATAAGTTTAATATTTTATAATTTAATTACAATTTTAAGTGCTGGAAGGTACAAATTTTCTTAAAATAAAAATAAAAATATTTTATTTTTATTAAAATAAAAGTATAATAATGCAATTTCATTAAAAGTATAAGAATTATATTTAAAAAAAAAGATAATATGTATTATTCCATTATTTAAAGGTAATTAAAGCATCATTATACATGTGAGTATGCAGAAGAATTCAGCTAAATTTTAGCCATGAAAGCATGCATGTTTCTATATATACACTCAATTGAATTAATATAAATGCAATTAATTTGAATTTTTTCATTTAGAATTAAGAAAAGGAATTTTGCTTGAATAATTAGTTATATTACTTTTCATTAATTAATAACTTCATAGGAATATACACTATGCACCTAGAGATTGATAGATGAAATAACAATAATTAATTTAAGAGAAATATATCTGGAGATTGAAATCACCTTTTTTTTTTGGGCTTTTAGGAAAATTTTTTGTTATTGTTATGGTTGTTTCATGAACTTTAGATTCATTAAAGTATATTTTGATGTCCTTGGAAACCCTTAAAAGAGGATTAAGATTAACAAAAATGATGGGAAAATTGTTTTATGCAATACTAATTGTTTTTGGAAAGATTTATCTACAACGGGTGTATATATCTGTAACACTTCGAGAAATTGAGATTGGAAAGAGAATAAAATGATTTGATGTTATTACTTATATCAACAAGTTATATTTTCTTTTTGGGAGATCATTTTTTAATAACTCTAAAGTTAAGTGTGATTAACTTAGAGCAATTTAAAGATGAGTGACCTCCTGAGAAGTTTTTTAGGATGTGGACGAGTGAGTACAAAGTCCGTTAGAAGGATATGTGTTAGTTTATAGGGCTAGTAAACAAAAAGGATATTAGTGTTTTTTTACTTATAAAAAAAAGGCAAATCAATCATAAATTTTAAAAAATCTAGTAATTGTTGTATGCAATGTAGGTAACTTTATTTTCTAGTTGGCTTCTTACCTTTTGAATTCAGATGATTCAAAATTTAAGTAAAAATTTTAGGTAAATTATTATTTAGTGTTTAAAATTTGGTCAAATTAACCACTTCGTCTTCGCATTTTAAAAAACAATATAGAAGATCTTTAAGATTTAGTCAATTTAACAATTTTATTCACTCTGTCTCTTATTTTTTAAATTTTCGTAACTTTGATACTTTTTCAATAGCGTATAAGAAGAGAGTTATTCAATCATATAATAATCGTTGAAAACGGAGGTTGGTAAGATATCGAACACAGATCCAGAAAATTCTTCAAAAAATTTTGTTTGACATTCATTTGATGTCTTACCAACCTCAATTTCTAACGATTATTATATGGTTGTAATACTCTCTTCATGTACATTATCAAAAAAACATCCGAATTATGAAAAACTTTAAAATTAAGGAATAGAGAGATTAAATTGTTAATTTGGCTAAACATTAGGGACCGCTTTTTCAAAATGCGAGAATGAAGTAAATTTGATCAAATTTTAGGGATTAAAAAGTAATTTTCCAAAAACTTTATTAGATTTAAAAAATTTTAAATTTGATAATAAAGGCTGGATTGGGCATAAAAAAATTTTGAATGTTTTATAAAAAATTTTAATATAAGAAATTATATTTCTTTTGTTTGATTTGGACTGGATTCTAACTGGGCCAGGCTTTAGGTCTACACTTGTTTATGTTGCATTCTTCTCTTAATAGCATGATGAGGGCTTAAAAAAGTGCAAGCCTAGTTAAGATCTTTAGCCCATTAAGAGTTGCACTAAAAAAAATAAATAAAACACTTTTCACAAAATTTTTCATAACTATTTTTTTCAAATCTTTTTAAGTAATTAATTAATAATTTCCTTAGAACATTTTCTTTTTCATTTATTAATAACATTTTGGGCAAGAAAAAAAAAGACATTTATTGCTAAGAGAGTCAACTTAATTGAAATGTCTAAATCTCGACTTTTAATTAAAATAATTTTCTTAGAATCATGTCTAAAAATGTATTTATAAAAATAATGAAAATAATATATTAAACATACTTTTTAGAAAAAAAATAGTAAAAAAAAATATAAATTTTTGTTTTTTAGAAGTATCATTAATGAACTCTCTATTAAACCTCTTAAGATCAACAATTTCAAATGAAGAAAATATTTTACTATATTACATATTTTTATAAGAGGAAAAAATTTTACATAATGATTAAATTATAAAAGATTCATTGAAAAATTATGAATTGTAGCGAAACTTATAGATTTAGTTTAAACTTTTTATTTTGATAATTTAAGGCTTAAATTTTTAATTTTTGATAAAATTGAATATATAATCGAAATTTTATTTTTTTTAATGACTAAAGTTGACGTGATATTCTTCTTTTTTTTCATTTATATTTTTAAAATATTAAAATTTTTACTCATTATAGTTTATTAATCTATATTAACTTTTTAATTTATATGGAATTAAAAAAAATTCTTAAAAAATAAGAAGTATTGACACTTTAGCTTCGGTAATCAAACTAAATTTGGTGTACAATGGATTTTTCTTTAATCTATTGTTTTTTTTTTATAGTTTAATCCATATTTTTCTTTAATCTAATTAAAAGGAGTTTTATGTAATGAACCAATATTTCTTAATTGGAAAGATGAAAAATAGGAAAAAAAAATTCTATGGGCTCACATTCCATTTTCTCTCCAATGTGGAAAGTGAGAGGATTATAAAAAAAATTTACATTCTTACCCTATAACTTGCTTTATTAAAAAATAATAGGGATGAAATTGTAATTTGACTATTTAAAAACAATTATATCTATTTGTAAATAATGGGGATGAAATTGTAATTTTACTATTTAAAAACAATTATATTCATTTGTAAATAATGGGATGAAATATCAGGAAAAAAAAATAATGGGGATGAAATTGTAATTTCACTATTTTAAAAATTATATCTATTTGTAAATAATAGGGATGAAATTGTAATTTCACTATTTTTAAAATTATATCTATTTGTAAATAATAGGGATGAAATTGTAATTTCACTATTTTAAAACTATTATATTATTTGTAAATAGTAGGGATGAAATTGTAATTTCACTATTTTAAAACAAATATATTGATTTCATATTTTATTTTCTCAACATCCAATTAGAAGGATGAAAAAAATTCTCCATGCATACCAATTCCTCATTAGGAAAAATAAAGAGAAATGAAAATTCCAAAATTTTTTTAACCTTATGTATTTACAAGCTACTAAAAAATATTTTTTTAATTAAAAAATAAAAGGCATTAAATAAGAAGGAGAAGCTAATACAAAATAATTGAATTAGTAAATAAATAAAATATTTTATTGAAACTAAATTAATTTAAACCAACAATTATTTGGTCTAAAACTTTCTTCTTAATCATAATCAATAAAAATTAATATTACTATAAAAAAATAAATTTAGAAACCAAAATATACCAAACAAAAAGGCTATGAAAAGAACATTTTTAGTAATGATAATTATCAAGTAATTAGTGTTTTTAAGTACCTTTTTGCAGTATTCCTCAAAGAGAGACTTCAAATTAATCTCTTTTCACCAACTTTGATTTTTATTTGGATTGCATACCAAATACTAAGCCCATCAGTTTCCTTTTAAAGCACACATTTTCTCTCTCTTTTCCTTTTTTTTTATTAATTATTTAATTGATTGAATAGGAGACAAAAAAAAGTAAAAAAAAAAAAAAACGGTGGGGCACAAGCTTAAGATCTAATTAAAAATTAATTAAATTAGTTTATTTAATTTTTTAATAATTAATGGATAGTTTTAGTTCAGTTGAGAGAGATAAGTGAGTAAGTATATAAAATGAGCACTACCAATATTATAAATTAAATGTCAATGGTAATTTTTTTTTAAAAAAAAATGATATAAAATATTTATTTTTGTTATAATTAAAATTAAACATCAAATTTTATTTTATTTTTCTCATAGTAGTGGTAATGATAAAATAATTTTAATTGCAAACTAAATTAGATTATTAATGGAAAATTAAATAGTTTTTTTATCCAATTACTCCTAATAGTAGATAATTTCACTAATTAATAACTAAAATAGAATAATTTCCTTAATTTTTTTTTAATAACACAATAATCATCATTTAATGATACTTTTTTTTGCCAGTTATTTACTCCATCCATTCTCAAATAAATAACCATTTTTTTGTGTCAACGTTTCGAAATCAATTTATAAAAAAATATTTTAAATTATAGTATAAAACATATATCAACACATTTATCTTAAAAGTACTTTCACATTATTATTTTTTTATAATTTTTTACCTATATATTTTAAAAATAATCGAAGGTAAAAAATTATTATTAGTAAACGTAATGACCAGTTATTTCAGAATGGAGGGAGCAACACTTATTATTAAAACTAGAAATAATACTAATATTTATAAGGGTAATGCTATTTCCAAGCTAGATTTTGCTATGGTCAGAATAAATTTATATAATTGACAAAATAATTCTTATATTAATAAAATAAATAAAGAGATATGAATGCAAAAATAGAAGAATAATTTGATCAATTAGATAAAAATTTGTCCTGAAGATAACAAATTCTGCTTTTGTAGCATTACCTTATTTATAATAATAACAACATACAAAATGTTACGAGTAATAACATTAATTAATAGTGTTTTTTGGCATAACATTAATTAATAGTGTTTTCAAGTATTTATTAGAAACTTTTAATTTCAAGTTTTATATAAAAATTAGAGAGTATCTAGATCATTCAGTAAAATGGATTATTTGTTGCAATGTTAAAAACTCAGAACTCCAGCTTATGAGAAAAAGGTGAATTCCACTAACATTTTAAGCTAAATATAAATACAAATATTTATATAAAATTATAATATATGATATTAATGTCTAGCTTTTAGCTAGAAAATTAAGTGCTTTTAGTAGGTAAATGCTATACTTTTATCAAAGGTGGGCTTTGTAGGATCTCCAATACTAAACCGCATGCTTCTCCAATTACATGACCTAATTAATCTTCTTGCTCCCTTCTTTTTTTTCTAGTGTAACTTTTTTTTCCTCAATGGGATTTTGATTCTGTTTTGTTCAAGATGATAATAAAATTGTCTGTTTACGCTTTGGATAATGAAGAATCTAAATAGGTTATCTTAGGAGATTTGAAGCCACTCTAATAAGATAAAAAAGACTACTAAAATATAACTAAATGGAAGTAGTCCAATCTAATCTTGTCTAGGTCGAACTCACAAAGTAAGAATACCCATATGGGTATTTTAGTCGGAGTGAGGCTCACCTGACACTTTGGTTATAGATAAGTCTCAACTTTGTAATATGTGAGATTTGACAAAATCCTACTTCCATTAATCTTAATTTCTTTTCTAAAAAGAAGAGATGCATTCTTATTGAGATTTTATTTCTTTGGTAGTACAATTACTCTATCTCATCTAGAGTTATAGGTTAGTCACTTGTACTATTTCTTATACTATTTGTCTTCTCCATTATTGATATGCTGGTTGAAGTATCGGAGAGTCCCTCAATAAGACCCCCTAGTGTTCTTTATTGTTCTTGAGAGGTGGCATGGAAGAGACAGAATTACCATTGGGTGTGGTGAGCGTGGACACACCTTTGACATTTTTTCAGTCGTGTAACTTGTTGGCAAAATGAATCCCTAAAACCCTCAAACACAAGCCTTGATTTGAACCTGGCAATAAATATGTTCCCCTAGGACCATGATATGGATGATGCTTCCCATCAACACCAGAATACAACAGATCATATGGCCTCTAGTCTAGGCGTCAATGGATATTAATGAGCCAACAATTATTGAAAATTCATTACCTTGGCCAAAATTAAAAAAGAAACCCTAATCCTATGCAGCGTTCTCTCCGCCCTAACCCTACCCCCTTCATAAGCCACCAACCATCATGCCGTCTCTCTTCATCAACTTGGCCGTCGATCACCTCCAGCAACTGGTAGAGTCTTGTACTTGGAAAACTTCCTTGATAACTAGAATGTAAGAGCTCTCTTCAATCTCCTCTCCAAAATTGGATTATCGATGAGGTCTTTATTCCCAATAAACGGACTCGTAGTAACAAACCGTTCACATTTGTTCATCTTGCTAATATTAGAGATTGTGCCTCTGTTTTGAAGTTCGTCAATACAATCATTATAGGGAACCTCAAACTTCATGAGGATGTCTCTTTTTTCAGCAGACCAAAGCACCACACCAACCCTACTGCTCATGTTCATCGTAAGCATCCCCTCGCCTCTGTGACTTGCAAGCTTCCTGTTGTAATTAACAAATTTAAAGACAATCGCTAGTATGATCAGGCGACCCGTAATATGAATCCTATCTCCAGTATGTTCCTATCGATGGTCATTATGTCAGTGATGGGTCGACAGATAATTAGTTAGACCGCTTTCTCGTTACTAATCTGAAAGAACCTCAATTAGTTTTCTCTATTCAAGACACATTGATAAAGGAAGGTCCTGATGCTGTTCATTTTACAATGATGGGAGGGAGCATGTCCCTACTGACTTTCAATTCAATTGAGAAGAAGGAAGCTTATCTTCAATCAACAACAACACTTTTAGGGAGGTGGTTCTTTAATGTGCAGCCTTATCGACCTAATAAGGCACTTTTACGTCGGTTTGTTTGGTTGAGTTCACATGGAATTCCCCTTAAACTTTGGAAGAAGGATTTTTTTTTGTTTGGATTGCTAAATACTTTGGTGAATTTGATCGAATCACTTTTAATCATATGCGTTTTGATATTGCCCACATTCTTGTTGGCACTACTGCTTTTGAGACTATCAACAAGACCTTGAACATTGCTTTTGAGGATATTTCTCTTCAAATCCATGGTTTTTAGGATTATTGGGACCCTTTTTTTCCAGGTTCTGATTTATTCTCAAATGATGATAGCTCTACAGAATCAGACAATACCTCTTCTGCACTTGCTACCGATGCCGATGTGAATTGGGTGGCTGAAACTCCCTCACAGTCTGCCCACTCTCTTTCGGAGCATGTTCTTCATATTGCTAGTACTTATATTGGTTTCAGAGCTTCTTCTCTTCCTCATCCCAATGTTGCAGGCCAGCCTTCTATTTTGGCTTCGTCTCTTACTGTCGAGGTTAACGAGCCTGGTGCTCTGCGTATCACTAACAACAGTTGCCATGAGGTAATTCCTTCAGAACCTTTATCTCTTTCTCATGGTGACATGCCCTTGTTAATTTGGAATTTGGATCTAACGATTTATGCACTCCATCCTTTTATTTCCCCTGTTTCTGCTGCAAGTGCTTCCGTCAAACCACGGCTTGCCCGATCATTTGGGGAGATGGTTCTTAAATATGATACTATTAGGCTTATCACCATGAAAAATTTTAAGAAAGGGAGAGGATGTAAGAAGTCGTATTATTTCTGTGCCTCAGACAGTGATATTTTGCATGGTAATGCTTTGCAGCAGTAATCGGCTTCACTCGGAACTCATTCCTTAGATTCTACTAGCAATAATCCTAATTATGAGTGTTTAAATTCTTGTACTTCAAGCCAAGTCAACGAGAAGGAGGGTGATTCAGAAGCTCTATTTGAAGCTAAAAAATACTTTATGTGTTGGTAAGAGCTTGGAGTTCATTTTTAATTAGCCCGATAATCATGTCACTAATGTTCTCAAAGACATGATTATTCATAATGCCAGCCTTATTTAATGCTACCAATACTTTTTCTTTATCCTATTTGTTATTTTTGATTAAGGTTTCAATTATGGCATGGAATTCGAGGGGTATTGACCATGCTCGCAAGCTTAAGCACTTTTGTAAGTATATTTTTTCTCACAAGGTAGATATTATCATGTTGTTGGATACTAAGTGTACTACAATCTCTTTTCCTACAATTCAAAATCTTTGGGGTATAAACAACATCATTTGGCATCTTAGTTCATCTTTCTTTAATGGTTTGAGTGATCTTTTATTAGCTTTTGATTCCAATGCTTTTTGTTTCTCTGCTAGCCTTATTAGGCAATCTTGGATTGCTATTGAAGGCTCCTTTATCATTTTGGGTTTTACTTAAATTATTATTGCTATCTACAGTCCATGCTTTAGTAGTGATCAATTGGCTTTTTGGCATGATCTTCGTTGTTTCATTGATAGCAAAGCTAACACTCCTATTTTGTTGATGGATGATTTGAGTCATGTATGCTATGCTAATGATCGTTAGCCTACCACCCCTCTTTCAGCTGTAGCTCATACTTTTTATGATTTCATTGCTAATTGCCATTTGATTGATGTCGATCTTCAGGGTTCTTGATTTACATGTAGAAACATTAGAAGTATGAGCAGAATTGACAGAGCTTTGCTTTTCACCTCTTGGCTGTTCTCTGCTTTGAACATTCACTTGGTCTCTCTGATTTCACTATCTTTGAAGGAGCGAAGATTTTTCGTACCATTAATACTTGGTGGTCTGATTCGCATTTTCGTGGTGTGGTTAGCAGTCTTTTCCTTCCTTCTTATCTGTGGATCAAAAGCTTGCAAAGCTTAAAAATGTTTTATTAGAGTGGAATAGGAACACTTTTAGCCACTTGGATACTTCTATTAGTATTTTGAACCATGATATCATAACCTTAGAGCTCAATGGTGAATCTAGGCAACTTAGAGCTGATGATTTACACCTTTTGATCATTATCGTCAGCAATTTGACTTTCTTTCTCGAAAACATGAATGTTTTTGAAGGCAAAAGTCAAGAATCAATTGGTGTCATCTTGATGATAGGAACACTCGTTTATTTCATCTTCATGAAAGAATAATCACATTCATCATATTCAGTAAGGTGATGTGCTTCTTACTAATTCTACTCTTATTTCTGATGCTTTTCTTAAGCATCTCGCTGCTCGATTTAATAAGCATTTTCCTGTTTTGGGTATTATTATTGATTTAACTCTTAAGAAGCTTTTCATTACTTAAGTTTTTGATCTTGAAAGGGACCTTAAAATGGATGAATTAAAGGATGTAGTGTAGTTTTGTGGCTCAGACAAAAGTCCCAGTCTTGATGGCGTGACATTTTTCTTTTACAAAAGAGCTTGAAATTTTATCAGCAAAGATATTTTTGACATGGTCATCTCTTTTCTTGTTCATGGGAAAATGCATGATGATTTTAAAAAGGTGTTCATCACTCTTATCTCGAATAAAACCTCTTTAGACATAGTGGAGGACTTTTGGCCCATTTCCTTAGTTCATGGCCTCTATAAAATTATTGCTAAGCTTTTAGCAAATCGGTTGAAGGTTTTGATGGATGATCTTATAGGGGTGAATCAATAAGCTTTTATAGTAGGACGTCAGATTCTTGAAGGGTTTATGGTGGCTAATGAGATTGTGGATACTTGCAAGAAGAGGAAGTTGCCTTGTGCTCTCGTTAAGATAGACTTCAAGAAGGCTTTCAATTAAGTGAAGTGGGAATATTTATTTTATGTATTGACCGAGATGGGCTTTGGAGGTAAGTGGTGAGAATGACTCTTAGAATGCTTCGATCACTCTAAGGCATCTATCATTGTCAATGAGGGTGAATTTCAATTTTTTAATGGTGTAAAATAGGGATGTCCCTTTCGCCCTTTTTTATTCCTCATTGCTATTGAGCCTCTTTCAACCTTGATCAACAGGATGTGCTTTCTCAATATATTTTCAAGTATCAATTTGCCAAGCAATGGGACTTACATCTCTCACCTGCAATTTGCTGATGATATGCTTTTATTCTCTAAGCTAGATATTAATGAGTTTGTTTTGCTAACCCGAGTATTAAGATACTTCTCTTTGGTTTCAAGTTTGAAAATTAATTTCTACAAGAGCTCAATCTTAGGTGTCTCCACTCCTACTAACTCTATTACAGCTATTGCATCTGCGGTTTCTTGCAAAACTGCCGATCTTCCTTTTGCTTATCTAGGTCTTCCTCTTGGCGCCTATCCATCCAAGCTGCCTACTTGGTAGCTAGTCATTGAGAAGATTCACAAAAGACTCGCTTTATAGAAGGGTAAGGTTCCTTCTCAAGCTGACAGGCTTGCCTTGATTAAAGCTTCGGTCACTTCTCTGCCCCTCTATTATCTTTCGATTTTTAAATTGCCAATCTATGTGGCCAACATGATTAATATGCTAAATCGTGCTTTTTTCTGCTATGGTGGTGGTGATTCTAATAGTGCTCACATGGTTAGTTGGTATTTTTTCACTATGCCTAAGACACTTGGTGGATTAGGAATCACTGATGTCCTCCTTCACAACCATGCTCTGTTACTTAAATGCCTTTGAAAGATTGATGAATCAAGCCATTCACTCTGGAATAAGGTAATTCAACATAACTACAATATCCCTTGGCTGGATTTTATCCCTAAGAAGAAATCAACTTGCTTTTTGAACACTTGGGATAGTATTGTTTCTTCTATTTCTATTAAGGATTCTTTTTCTAATTTGATCTCAAGCCAATTATCCTTTAATCTTAGTGATGGTTTCACTATCCTTTTTTGGACTTATTGTTGGCTAGGTTGTTCTGCTCTTAACTCTTTATTTCCTACCTTGTTTAATATCTCTAAACAAAAATGGCATTTTATTACTGAGATGGGACATTGGGTTTTGCTGGATTGGTATTGGAATTTTCTTTGGGATAGAGACTTATTACTGTCAGACTAGTGTGACTTTGAACAACTTTTTCCATTTCTACAACATACTAGTCCCTGTATCTCCACTGCTGACTCGGTTTCCTGGTGAGCTAGCTCTTTTGGTATCTACTATGTTTGGTCTTGCTATCACCTGTTTCTAACGCATAGGTATTTCCTTTTATTTGGAGGAACTTGGTACCAGCTAAAGTAAAGTTATTCACTTGGTTTGCTTATCTTAGCCATTTATACACCAATGACTATCATTTTTCTTTTGGCATTTGCTCTATTGGTAGTAATCGCTGCACTTTTTGTGGTAATTTTAGTGAAGACACTAATCACCTCTTACTCCACTACACTTCTTCTTGGAATGTTAGGAATTATTTTCTAGACTGGTGGGGTTTTTCTTTTATGGTGCCTTGTTGAATCTCTGACTTGTTTGATCACTAGTGTGAATTGCCTTTCGAAAAGTTGCAGTGCAAACTTTGGGCTGTCCTTTTTTATGCCATCTCCTGGAGCTTATGGTTAGCATGCAACGATAAGATCTTTAATAACAAATCAATTGATCATGTTGTCTTTTTACACATTATTTTTTTATAGAGCTCGATTGTGGTTCAAGGCTTTAGATCCTTCCTTTCCTTATGTCCTTATTCTTTGTGGCTTTCTTCTTATGTCATTTGTTTCTTTATGAATCAGAGGTGTCGTGTCAGGCTTTCCTAGTTTTGTTGCTTTTTGTTTTTTTTTTGTGTTTGCTTTCTTTATCTCTTGTTTCTTTAGCAATGGTTAGGGGCTTATCTTAGCCATTGTTGCTTAGTTCTAGGGAGTGATTTTTTCATCAACTTATATCCCCCACAAGTTGGTTTTTCCCCTCAATATTAATAAAAGAAAAGAATTTTGATTCAAAGAAAAAAGATCCAACATTAGGAGTTGATCAAGCATGGTTCGCAACTTTAAATCTCAATGTTCCTCCTCCTACTCTAAGGGCTAATATGGTTCGCTAGCTAGAGCCTAATAGCCTAGCCATGTTACAATCTTTGTACCATGCTTATAGGAGTGTAAGTGAACAACTTACTGAATTATGTTAATCCATTAGCTATAATCAAGGGACCCCTCACTGGGCTGCTATACTAGTGGAGGAAATATACTTGAAGTAGCTATTAGGAGGCAAATTGATATTATAGAAGAAAGTGGAGTCTCTCATTAAAGGAGAAGAATTGAGGTAATAAAAGAGGAAGAAACATAAGAGGAAGACTTGACATGGTCTAAAGGGGTAGTAAGAAAACCATCCAAGGCTGAGCTGTTGGACTAGGTATAAAAAATTATAGGAGTTTAGGAATCAAAGGAAATTGTGCCATTTTTGACTTGAGAACAAACTCACCTTTTTTAGATGACATCATGAAAACTTTTCCAGATAAGTTCAAGATCCCCTCTCATTTAGAGTGCCCTAGAGCCATATCAATGAATACTAAGCTCAAATTATAATGCCAAGGTACATGATGATATAGTCCTGAATAAGCTATTCCCTACCACATTTAAGGGGATCACTCAAGGTGGGCATCATTCTCTAACTCTAAGGTTGGTAAATTCTTTTGCTCAGTTCATTTCTTTCCTAATGTAGAAGAAAGTCTTTGTTGATATGTGTGTGTGTAGAGAGAGAGAGAGAGAGCCATATCAATGAATGCTAAGCTCAAATTAATGCTAAGATGGGCAATGATATAATTTTGAATAAGCTATTCCCTATCACATTTAAGGGGATCGCTTAAGGTGGGTATCATTCTTAAGCTCCAAGGTTGGTAAATTCTTTTGCTCAATTGTCCGACCTGTTCCAAGCTCTGTTTGTTGCTTTCCTAATGTTGAAGAAAGTATTTGTTGATATTAGAGAGAGAGAGAGAGAGAGAGAGAGAGAGAGAGAGAGAGAGAGAGAGCAAAAAGGTCAACTTGATAGACAACCTAAACCCATAAACGACCTATTTTGCCTCTTTTTCATGGCAAAACAAATTTAAAGTTGTGAAAAGATTTATTAGAGAAACAACTAAGACCTTACATAGTGGTCATAACCATACCTAAAACACAAATACATTTAGTAGAGGGTTTGAAAGGCTTGGATATCAAGGAAATGAAACCTCATCTCGCCTCTCATCTCATGTAAGAGGGACTGAGTGTAAAGGCAATTGCAATTGAGGCGAGAACCTAGGTAGAAGAAGGTTCATCCTAGATAAGGGCTTTCAATATAAACCTTTGAAGATAAGATGATCTAATACATTGATGTGGGTTAAGAAGAGCAGAGCTGATGTACAGTGGCCCGATATTAGAATAACTTTTTAAGGATAATGATGTATCTTCTTCTAATTTTAGTAATGAATAATATATTAAGTTGGATAAAAAGAATTATTCACTTTTAAGTTTCTTACATATTTTGTATTGTTGATCTTGAGACTCATTTCAAAAAATAGAGAATATCATTTGATTATGTAATTGAGGCTTTGTATGACGAAAAAAATTAATAAATAAATAAAATTGGCATCTTAATATATTTTTGCTTGTAGTAAATAATTTTTTTTTATTGATGAGACAATATTCCACTAATTAAAAGATCTCAAAAATAAGAGAGAAAAAAATAGAAGGTACTTATGTACACTTGTTAATTTCAACACATTATTATTAAGATTACCAACTTTTTGAAAATTAAAAAAGAAAAAGGAAAAAAGAAGTTGTTTAATTCAACTTTTGATATTCACTTTTCATCTGAGTTTATTGATTAAAAAGTGTAATTTACCGTTAGATTAAGTCAAGATGTATTACTCTTTTCTTTTTTAACCTACGCAAGAGTTTATTCAATAGTAATAAAAATAGAAAATGAATGTTTTTTCCCCTTTCTTTTTTACCTAAAGCAAACAACACTATGATGGGAAACTCATAAAAGAGATTACACTGTACAAGCATATAAATAATAAAATAAAGGAGATGAAATCCACTTTCGTGTGGAAGCTTGTCAAGTTCAATTAAATTAACAGAATTGGATTCCACTTTCGTGTGGAAACCACAAATGTTGCATGCCATGTCAAACTTCAGAAACAATATAAGTTGTTAATTTTATTTTTTATTATTAATTTTTGATATTAAATTTATAAAAATAAAAATAAGAATGAATTTGCTTATTACTTAAGTATAACATCACTAGCTCAAAACAAAATTTGGAAATAATCATTACCCTTTTGTTTTATTTCATGACTAATTCTAATCCAATGAAGAGAAAATAATTTTATATTAGCATGCAATGATAAACTTTTCCTTGTATGAAGTCATTATAAGAAAATGTTCTTAAGGTATTTGAAGATGGAATATCCACTTTCTGTGTGGAAGACAATTTTGTCGCATATCTATATCTATAAACTTTTGTGAGATAAAATTGAGTCTTGTTCATTATAATTCAATATATATCTATAAATTTTTATGTGATAATTTTTTTTGAAAACCTTTGTGGAATAAAATTGAATCTTGTTTATCATAATTCATTTTTTTTTTCTGATATTATCTTAGATATATGTAATTAAATTTTGTAATCATGATTTCCATAAAAAAAATTGTAATCATGATATTTTTGTAATAATCATATCTCATTTTTATCAATAAGAAAGATTATAGTAATTAAAAAATAACTATCTAAGTAAATGAGAATAAAATATTTTTTCTTTTTTTAAAAAGTAGGGGAGAGGATTGAATCATTGTTTAGAATCATATGCACTTTACTGTTAAACTATATTTCAGTGTGCAATAATTTGTATCTTCTAATATTATTTTAAAAGAAAATTCTAGTCATCTTTTCTCTCAAATTTTCTCCACCTACTCATTTTCTTCATCAAGGAGGGATATTTTTGATATTTTGACATGAAACCACCATTCTACTCCTCTTTCTTTCTATTTAATTATCGAATAAGTGATTATTTTACATAAATTTAGAATCTAGCTTTGTTGTTTTATGTGGTTCAAAATTTCATCATCTTGTTACAACACTTGGTTTTTCGATGTCTTGCAATGTATATGTTGCAGCTTTTCTATTTTTAGGTTGTTGATTCAAACAAAAATGCATATCCAATCCGATGGAGATATCAAATCTGATTATGATAATCAATACGTATGCTGTAAAATTGGAGTAATAGATATTCTAGTAATTATAGAACTATTAAATTTGTAGATATTGGACTAATCTACATAGTGAAGGCTAGCATTGGACTCGCCACCTAACTAGAAAATGGCTCTAATGTTTTTATTGATGGTGTTGCTGATTGCTTTAGGAATCTTGAAGGAATATATGAAATAGAGGATAAAGAGGTGATGAAGACCTTAATGAAGGCAAAGCATCATGCTTGAAAGAGGATCTTCCCTTTCTTAAAATTGAAAAGTGATATAGTTTTAACAATTGTGGGATTTCAATTATGTATCCCTAGAAAATTTTGATAGTATGATAAGATTTTGAGTTTTTTTTGTATGATATTAATTTTATAGCTACATAATTAACCTATGATCAAATTTTAAGGTAAAAAAAGTTTCAAAATAATTCATAAAACTAAAAATAAATGAAATGAGCTAAAATGACCGAAATCCCTAGTGATACCTCTAGAAAAATTTTGATCAAGAAGTCCGAATAACATTTTGAGTTTTTTGCATGATATTAATGCTATTAAACTTTGTACTAAATTTGAGGTGAAAAAGTCTCAAAATGATTCATAAAACTAAAAATAACTTAAGTGCGCAAAATTGGCCGAAATCTCTAATAGCGATATAGAAGTTTGAGCAATATTTTGAGGTTTTGGCATGGTATTAATGATATGACTTTATGATTAAATTTTGATCCAATTTTAAGGCAAAAACATCTCAAAATAATTTATAAAACTGAAAATAACTGAAATGTGCAAAATTGGCTAAAATTGCAAGTAGTACCTCTAGGAAAATTTAGGGCTAGAAGGCCGGGCAAAATTTTGAATTTTTTGCATGATATTATTTCTATGGATTCATAATTAACTTTTGATACAATTTTGAGGTAAAAAGTCTTAAAATAATCCATAAAACAAAAAAAGATGAAATATACAAAATTGATCAAAATCCTTAGTTGTACCCTTATGAAAATATCGATCTAGAGTCTGAGAAGGATTTGAGTTTTTGGTATGATAATAATGCACTACAAAAAATCTGACTTTTACTGACGCAATTTATGCGTCAGTAAAAGTCAGTTTTGGCGTCAGTAATTCAAGTTACTGACGCCAA
Organism: Codiaeum variegatum; assembly: GCA_948294925.1. Taxonomy (NCBI): domain Eukaryota; kingdom Viridiplantae; phylum Streptophyta; class Magnoliopsida; order Malpighiales; family Euphorbiaceae; genus Codiaeum; species Codiaeum variegatum. The sequence continues at coordinate 21,437 of CAOJBK011592642.1, forward strand.
ATAGTATTTTACTTACGCGAAAATTGCGACGGTATTTCCTCCGACAGTAAAAAAAAAAATACTGACGCAAAAAAGTCGGCGTCAGTAATTAGTGACGCATTTTTGGCGTCAGTAAATTACTGTTTGGCGTCAGTAATTAATTAATTAATTACTGACCAAAAAATTGTGTCAGTAATTAACTGACGCAATTTTCGCGTCAGTAATAAATATTAATGCGTCAGTAATATTTTCATAAATAACGACACATTAGCGACGAAAAAATGCATTTATGACAAAAAATTTCCGTCACTAATTTTCTGACAAAAAATAAAACATAAAACAATTGACGTAGAGAGTTAGATTTTACGTCGATTTTATGAATAACCGGCGTAAAATATCTATTTTTTTTAAAAAAATAACATTTTTATACAATTCAACATAAATGTATTAATAAATAAAGAATAAATTACACAAAATATTAATAAATTCTTTGATTTATTAGTAAAAGACAATTCCAAATACAAACATACCTTTAGAAATTCAATCAAAAACAAATCCATTAGTACTAAAATTTATCTTTTCATACAAAACACATACAAACTTACCTATGCTTTCTTATTTCTCTTTAACAAAATTGCTGCATCAGCTGAATAAAATTCAAACCGGCAATCAACTTTACTCTAT